>CAUYQG010122110.1:0-32740 GCA_963574415.1 Tarsius wallacei | reverse complement strand
TTTTTTTTTGGTTTTTTTGGTTTTTTTGAGTTGTAGTCTTACTCTGTCACCCAGACTGGAGTGCAGTGGCATGCTCCCGGCCACCGCAGCCTCGACCTGCTGGGCTCCGGCGATCCTTCCACCACCATTTCTAACTCTTATGTTCAAGGATCAATTGAGGAAAATGCTGTATTCAGTACTCTAAAACTCATCACTACTAGAACTCAAAAGATACATCCTCATCGTGAATCAACCAGATATACCATAATTACTATATTTGTCTTCAAGCTGATGTTTTTTCCTATCTTGGCTAAATATTGCTTCAGGGGAATCTTTATTCAATAGCAACGTACAGAAGAGAACTTAAATACCACTATATGCTAATGGTACTCTCCTTCCCTTCTCTTCCAAACCACTTGAAAAAGATAATATATTTCTTGTTTCAATTTCCAGACTGCCCATTTAATCCACAGAATTTACCTTTTTAATCTGACCAACAACCTACTGGTTCCTACACACCAAAAAATTAACTCATTTACAGTGCTCAATTTGTTGCTTTTAGTACTAATATATTCTATGTTAGTATGCTAATATATAAGTATATTCTGCTATGCCACCATCCCCACAAATTTGGAACATTTTCATCACCTCAAGAGGGGCATCATAACCATTAGTAGTTACTTGCTGTTCCCCCATCTCTGACCCCACCCTAGGCAACCACTTATCTACTTCTTCTATATTCTGATTTTGCTATTGTAGATATTTCATATTAATGCACTAATACAACATGTGATCTTTTGTGACTGGCTTCTTCCACTTAGAATGTTTTTGAGATTCTTTTAGGCTGTAGCATGTATTGACATTTCATTCTTTTTTATGGCTACATAATATCCCATTGTTTGGATATATAATATTTTATCCATTTATCAATTGGTGAATATTTGGTTATTTCCATTTTTTGGCTATTATGAGTAATGCAGTGACAAACATTTGTGTACAAATTTTATGTGGAACTATGTTTTCATTTCTCTTGTATAAGTTATATATCTAGAAGTGGAATTGCTGAGTCATATGCTAACTCTGTTTAAACTTTTTGAGGAAGGGCCAGATATTATTCAAAGTGTCTGCATCATTTTGCATTCCCACCAGCAATGTAAAAGTTTCAGTTTCTCTACATCCTTGTCAACACTTGTTATTATCCATCTTTTTTATTATTACCCTTTCTAATGAATGTAAAGTGGTATTTCATTATGGTTTTGATTTGCATTTCCCTAATGACTAATGATATAGAGCAACTTTTCAAATGTTGATTGGTCGTTTTTGTATATATTTTTTGGAGAAACGTCTGTTCAAATCCTTTGCCCATTTTTAAATATATATTTATTTTCCCTCTGCCTAGTTTTTTATTTTATGAAACCACCTGTCAGGCTTAAATGGGAGACAAGTTCTAACTGTATGTATAAAAATGTTGGCATCAAATTATTTCTGCTGTGCCCATTTTTTAATTGGACTATTTTTCCTTTTATTAGGAGTTTCTTAAAACTTTGAGCCAGCAAGTCTCCCAGTCTTTGTATCAGGGCTCTGCATGGTTTTTGAGGCATGCCTTCAACATTCAACCATGCAGTTTACAGCTCTACCTTAAGCCCTTGCTTCTTACTTGCTCGGAGCTTTAAGATTAACCATTGATGAGAATTTAGGGTCTTCTGTCAGATTTTCTCAGATCTGTCTTGAGCATAAATATTGCTCTGGGTTTACATTCAATTATGTTTACATGCATGACTTGCTAAATTCTCAGGCATGTGTTTGAGCTTTTCAGAGTCTTCTATGGACACCTTGTTCCTCAAACTTTCTTCTTAAGCTCTTTGATTACCTGTTGTTCTGGTAACTATTACCCATCACCTTAGTTGAGTTCCAAGTCAGATAATCTCAAGACAATCTTGTGAGTTGGATTTTTCCAGGAGCCACCAGACCTGTCAAATAATGACAATTTTCAGGGACTGGGATTTTAAGGAACTCCAACCCTTCTGCCACCTCCAGTGGGTGCCAAGCTTTACATCATGTTTGCAGGCTGTTGGTTTTCATGTTAGCATGGAGTGGGAGTGCAGGGATGAGGACAGGGCAAGTTAAAAATGCTACCAAGCCTTCTGCTCTTTCTGGCAGTCAGTCATTTTTCCTAACTAAATGCACCCTACATTGCTGCAAGCCTTTGCTTAATTTCCAGAGTTCTGGAAAATGTTGTGTAATCGTTTTTTGCAAGTGTTCTCATTGATGTTATGGAGGAGAAGATATTTGGAGATCCTTACCCTACTACCATTTCACTGATATCACTCTGGTTATTTCATGTATCTTCAATGTCTTTGATGAGATTTTCTTTTTCTTTTAAATCAGGATCTCACTCTGTTGCTAAGGCTGCAACGTAGTGGCACGATCATTCTTCACCACAGCCCCAATCTCCTGGGCTCAGGTGATCCTTCTACCTCAGCCTCTCAAGTAGCTGGGACTACAGGGTGTGTACCACCATGCCTGGCTAATTTATTTTATTTTATTTTTGTAGAGACAAGGTTATGCAATATTGCCAAAACTGGTCTCGAAACCTGGGCTCAAGTGATCCCCCCACCTTGGCCTCCCAAAGTGCTGGGATTACAGGCATAATCCACTGTGCCCAACCTTTGATGAGATTTTCTGATTTTCCATTTATTTCATGAGAAATAGATGAAGCATTTTTTAAATTAAATTTTATTTCATAATAGAGATGTGTGAAGCATTTTCATGATGGTTCCTTTGAAGTCTTTGTCAGATAATTCCAATCTCTGATATATCTCTGTGTTAGCATCTTGGGATAGTCTATTTATTTATTTATTTTTGAGCTAGATTCTCACTCTGTCACCCAGGCTGGAGAGCAGTGGCACAATCATGGCTACCTCAGCCTGGACCTGTGGGGCTCAGGCAGTCCTGCCTCAGCCTTCTGAGTTGCTGGAACTCCAGGTGTGCTCCACCACGCCCGGCTAATATTTTTTTTTTTTATTTATTGTGGAGATGAGGTTTCGCCAAGTTGCCCAGGCTGGTCTTGAATTCCTGGGCTCAGGCAGTCCTCTCACCTCCACCTCCCAAAGTGCTGGAATTTGCAGGCATGAGCCACCACACCCAGCCTTAACAGTCTTTTTAAGGTCAAGTTTGTCTTAGTTTGCTTCTGTTGCTTATAAAGGAATACTTGGGGTTGGGTAAATTTGTGAAGAAAAGAGGTCAGTTTGGCTCATGGATCTGCAGACTGTACATGCTGTGAAGCATGGTGCCAGCGTCTACTTCTGGTGAGGCCTCAGGCTGCTTCCACTCATGGCAGAAGGCAGAAGGGAGCTTGTTTGTGCAGAGATTACATGGTGAGAGAGGAAGCAAGGAGGGAGGGAGGGCAGGCCAGGCTCTTTTTAACAACCAGCTCTCAAGAGAACTAGTAGAGGAAGAATTCACTCATTACCTCGAGGGTGGCACCAAGCCATTCATAAGGGATCCACATCACTCATGACCTAGATACCTCCCACTAGGCCCCACCTCCAACATTGGAGATCAGATTTCAATATGAGGTTTGGAGGGTCACATACCCTAACAATAACAAAATTGTTATTTTCCTTGCTATGACAAGTGAATTTTTATTGTATCTTGGACATTTTGAGTAGAAAACTATATCCTATTTAAGTCTTCTACTTTAACAGGAAGCCGCCATGTTAAAGTTTAGCTTGTAGGTAGTAGCCTGTTATTTTGGGATTTCTTTCCTGACATTTTAGGTTCCAGAGCCATTGCAGTGGTCTGTTCTGCTTTATTCACCTGGTGCTATTGGAGTTCCTGCTTGGTGGCGTCTATGTGGGATGTTGTAATCAACATTGAACTGTTTTTAAAGCTGTCAGATTGATTGAGATTGCAAAAAAAGTGAAGAGATAGAGAAGACCAAGCATTGTGTTTGGGGCCCTGCCCTAATGTTGGGGTGTATAGGAGGAACAATGAAGGAGGAGAAGGAGGAGACTGAGGAATGACTCTGTGATAAAAGAGAAACCAGATAAAAGGGAAGAGGAGAATGTGATCCACTGTTAGATCTTGCCCATGAAATAAGATGAGAATGGAGATTTAACCACTGGATTTAGTAATGTGGATGTCATTGGTGGTTGGAAATGGATCTAAGAGAAAGTAGGAGCAGCAAATATAGACAACTCATTTCAGAAATTTTACTGCATATAGAAACAAAGAAGTTGGTTAGTATCTGGTAGGAAAGTGAAGTCCAGGAAAGTTAATTAATAATAGCAGAATAATAGGGGAAATAATAGCATTTTTTATGATGAATCGTGTAGTGTAATGAAGTGTCCTTCAGTAGATAAGGAAAGATAGAATTTAGTGCACTAATGAAGTTAGTTAGGATCATGGATTCTGTGGTAACAAGAAGTAAGTGTTGTGTAGTTCATACGCGGACACACACACACACACACACACACACACACACACGCTAACTGTTCACAGTCCTTCCCAAAACTCCCTCACCTCAGACACCAGTCACAAGCTTCATGATTCTTAGGCACTACTACTTCTGACAGACTGGTTAAAAATTTGGGTTTTCAAACTACCCCCTAAGTTCAACAACTCACTGGAATGACTCATAAAACTCAGGGGAGTGCTATACTTATGATTACAGTTTTATTAGAAAGGACACAAAATAGGAACAGTCAGAAGAAGAGATCTATAGGACGAGATCTAGGAGAGTCCAGAATTTGTGACTTCTTCCCGTGGAATAAGGCATGTCACTGTCCCAGGACACTGATGTGTTCACCAGCCAGGAAGTTGAACCAAGTTTCAGTGTCCAGAATTTTTATTGGGGTTTCATTCTGTAGGCCTGGGTGACTGAACCATTGGTTATATGATTGAACTCAGTGTCCAGCTCTCCTCTTCTCCCCTGAGGTTTGGAGGTCAAGTTGATAGCACATAGCTCAAAGCCCCAGCCCACTAAGTCACATGGTTGATCTTTCCAGCATGGCCAACCTCTATCCATGAACCTCCTCCTTAGCATAAACTTGAGTGTTATCCCAAGGGCCCACCATGAATAACAAAGACACTCCTATCAGTCAGGAAATTCCAAGTTAGAAACTCCTTTCCAGTAACCCAGAACAATTATGCGTTGTTTGGGTATTGTGATTGCAATAGTCCAAGAAAGAGATGATGGTAGCCTGAACTAGGATATTAGAAGAGGATATAGTCAGAAATTGTCAGAGTCAAGAAATATTTTGAAAGTAGAGGTGACAGAACTTATTAAAGTTGGATTGGATTCGATAGGAGATGTGAAAGAGAGCTAAAGGTGATTCCAAAGAAGCTGACTTGAAGAAATGGATTAAAGTAATTGGCATTTACTGAGACATGAAAGCTTGGTCAGATCAGGTTGGGGTAGAAAGAGGGTTGGGATAAAGATCGAGAGTTATTCTTTCATGGCAATTCATACATGCTTGTTAGACTTTCAAGTGGAGATGTCGCATAGGAAGGCAGGTCTTCAATTCTGTATTGTTAAGACTATGGCATCTATTTAAATCCATAGAACTGGATGACGTTACCTAGGGACTCAGTGTTGGTTGAGAATAAGTGGAAGACCGAGCCTTTTGGAGTTCTCCAACATTTTGAGGTTGGGGAGGTGAGGAAGAATGAATAAAAGGAGATTGGGAGGAGGTTGGAAAACCAAGGGTGTAATTTTTTAATTGAAACTAAGAGACAAAAGTTATTTTACTTATACAAAGAATTCTTACATATTGGCATTGCAAGTATTAGCTGCTTATATATAACTGATATTTTTATGATTTGTTTGTTGTCTTTTGATTTTATGTTGTTTTGATTTCATTTTTTTTTTCAGAATAGAAGTTTGTTTGTTTTTTTTTGAGTTGGAGTCTCACTCTGTTGCCCAGGCTGGAGTGCAGTGGCACACTCACAGCCACCCCAGCATAGAACTGCTGAACTCCGTCAATCCTTCCACCTCAGCCTTCCAAGTAGCCGGAACTACAGGCACATGCTACCACGCCCGGCTATAGAATAGAAGTTTAAAAGAAATTTTTTTAGGAGATGAGGGTCTCACTATGTTGCCCAGGTTGGTCTTGAACTCCTGGCCTCAAGCAGTCCTCCTGCTTCAGCTTTCTGAGTAGGTGTGAGCCATTGTGCCTAGCCAGAAGTTATAAATTTTTGTGGTCACATTTACTGTGTTTTGAAATTTAGAGCCCCTCATGATGAAATCTTGCTATGGAAAAAATATGAAATTCATAGCCTGAGGGTTTTGTTAGTATTCTTAACTTTAAAATATAAAACTTTATATTTTATAATGTTTTAAACTTTTTATCTTTAATTAGTTAATTGATAATATAAATATAGTGTTTTCCCAAATGGCTAAACCTTTGCAGCTTTAAGATGAAAGATTAAAGCCAATTAGAATTTTAGGCTAAATGATAAAGCAGCAGTGGCAGTTTGGGGATTTTTTTTAAAGATGTGGGTACAATTCAATATACAAATGTTCATTATGCAGGTACACTTGTTGATGAGGTATGAATTTGGGGATTTTTTAAGGTGACCACATACTGAGGAGTGTGGCATAGTTCATGAGATTTATCACTTGGTAAGATAATGGGGACTCCAGTTGGTTTATTTTGCAGAATCATAAAATTGAAAGAATTCTGGTCCTGAGGAAACGAGGCCAGAGTTTTGTTCCTGGGTTTACCCTGAGTAATCACAGTGTTAAAAGAAAGAGAAACTTCAAGCAAAATAAGTTTTGCAGCATTTATTTGAGTAAAGAAAATTTATGAATCAGGCAGCATTTGGAACCAGAAGAGGTTCAGAGAGCTCTGTTTGCAGTGTGAGCAGAGAGTTATTTATAGATAAAACAAAGAAGTAAAGTACAGAAATAGCTTGATTGCTTGGTATCTGCTTATTTGGACATGATCTGATCAGTTGACTGATCAAGTTTCAGTTTCTTTAAAAAGTACAGACAGCCTTAGGCCAAATTTAATTTAACAATGGGCAAGTAATTTAGTTGGCTGTGCTTCTATTTTTTTCATAGCTGATAGGTCTGTTGTAAGAGTAAAATAATATAATGCTTATCATGATGTCATTTAAACCATAAGGTCAAGTACAGTTATGGGATGCTGATTTTGGTATTTGGTAATGATATGCTATAATGTTTCCTAAATAGTATATACTACATCTCCTTCAAACAGATGAATGGTAACTCACCAGGAAGAAATAATTTATAAGATTTTATATTATGTGTCTGTTGTTGTTTAGATAAGTCATCTATAGATAGTCTTAATTCTACCCTTCTGTTTTGTTTAAATGTGTCCTTTCTTTTTAGTTGCTGATTGTTGGAGGTTCTTTTGGGCTTCGTGAGTTTACACAAATCCGATATGATGCTGTGAAGATTAAAGTAAGAACTGTAATTGGAGTTTGGCATGTTTGTGTATGTGTATGTTCTAGTTTAGGAGAAGTGTATACTCAGTATACAAAACAGTCTGACGGTCTTCCTTTTCGACACTAATATATGATATTTGTGCTTCTTCTTATTCTTTAAAATAACATTAATGATCACATGGAAATGAATCATGAAATGTAAAAAATTTAGTAATCTTCCTTCTTATTCTAGAAAATTAGCAATATTGTTAGCTTTTTCCCACAAAATATGATCTAGTATAGTTGTTTTTAGGATTTTGCTTCATTCTATTTCTCTAATTGTGAATCTGTTATTTCATAATAGTACCAGTAATTTTATAAAGTATATTTATATGTATCTTCAGTAACTGTTACTAAAAAGGAAGAAAATTATTTTTCATTATAAATACAAATACCTATCTTTGTGTAGTGTCTACTTAGTGGTAGGACTATACTAGTTCATACACGCACACATACACACACACACACAGACAGTCCTTGCAATTCGGTTATGTCCTGATGAACTAATCAAATCGAAAATACTGTAAATCAAAAATCTGTTTAGCACCCTGATAAACCATTAGTCAGAAAACTGAAGGGCAAACCATTGCAAGTCGTGACCTGTCTATATTATTATTGTCTTTATTTTATAGGTGAGAAAACTGAGGCTCAGAAGTCTCAGCTATCTTGTCTAAGGTCATGTGGCTATTTAGGGGTATAGCTAGTATTCTCACCCTGTATAACCACACAAATTTCCTGTCAGATTCAGGAAAGGTATTACATAATGACTCTGGTTTGGGCTGGGCACAGTGTTCATACCGGTAATCACAGCACTTTGGGAGGTCAAGGTGGGAGGATCGCTTGAGGCCAGGCGTTCAAGACCAGCCTGGCAACATAGCAAGAGCTTGTCTCTCCAAAAAAAACAAAACAAAACTGTGCTTGGCAATACACTTCTACTTCTACTCCCAGCTACTCAGGAGGCTGAGGCAGAAGAATTGCCTGAGCCCAGGAGGTCGAGGCTACAGTGAGCCATGATCATGCCATTGTACTCCAGCCTGGGCAACAGAGTGCAATTCAAAAATAACTGGTTCATTCATTCAAAAGTACATAGTTTTTGTTTGTGGCACAGAGCTGATCTTTGTAGGTTTTTTCCAAGTAATGTATGTATTTCATTAGCAGATCTCAGTAATATTGGTGGAAAAGTGAAGAACACCAGCTTTCTCAGTTAATTTTATGGTTTTAGAAAAACCAACTTCAGCTACTCTTAAAGATGGTAGCTATTAGAGTAAATATTAAATTTAAAAATAATGTGTACATAAAAATTATAGAAAAATTTTTAGTTGACTGAAAAATTCCAGTTAACTTTTATTTAACTAACAGTTTTTAGTTTAACAGTGTTGAAAGGTCTTTATCAGGGTTTTGTTTTCTCTTAAAGATGATAGTTATGGTAGTCTGACATTTGGAAGTGAGAGATTGTATATGTATTTGAAAAATAATTGATTAATTGTAATGTATTCATCATTTGTAAGAATCCTGCAGATAGAGTATCAAGAAACTAATTCTTACAAAGCCTATCATTGAGCCTGGAAGATATCTGATTTAAATATGTACCCAAATATATAGCAATGCCCAGTAAAATGAGGTTACTTGAACTTCAGGGAGAGGCATACAGTTTAGACTTGGGAAAGGGAATTCAAGATTTGCTAAAGGTATCACCCCTTGAATTAGGCTGTAAAGGTGAGTAGGAATTAGCTAAATGATAGACATTATTTTTTATTTTTATTTTTTTTTTGAGTGGTAGTCTCACTCTGTTGCCCAGACTGGGGTGCAGTGGCCGCTCCCAGCCACCGCAGCCTCAACCTGCTGGGCTCCGGCGATCCTTCCGTCTCAGCCTTTCAAGTAGCTGGAATTACAGGCGCGCGCTACCACACCTGGCTAATTTTTTGATTTATTGTAGAGATGATGTCTCGCCAAGTTGCCCAGGTGGGTCTCGAACCCGCGGGCTCAGGCAATCCACTCACCTCAGCCTCCCAAAGCGCGGGATTACAGGCTGAACCACCGAGCCTGGCTTGATAGACATTATTTACTGATTGATTGAATTTTGATTTTTTTTTTTTTTTTGAGTTGGGTTCTCTGTCACCTAGGCTGGAGTGCAGTGGTACTATCATGGCTCACTGCAGTCTTATAGTCCTAGTCTCAAGTGATCCTCCCATCTCAGCCTCCTGAGTAGCTGAGACTATACCATTATGTCTCAATAATCGTTTTTTGTGTTTTTTTTTTGTAGAGACAGAGTCTCACTAAGTTGCCTAGGTTGGTATTGAACTCCTGAACTTGAGGAATTCTCCCACTTCAGCCTCCATTGATTTATATTTTATGAGGTAGAGGGAGTATTGGGCATATGATCAGAGCTTTTGGAAATATTTGTATGGTAGTGGAGTACAAGATGGATGGAACTTGGGGGAAAAGGATAGAAGGGAAGAGATTGTTTAGATTGGAAGTAAAGAGACCCGTTAGGATTCTGGGTCAGTAGTGTAGGTGAACAATAATGGAACTTGAAATAAAATGTTTGCAGCAATAATCAAGAGAATTGAATGGGTTCCAGAAAACCTTTTAGTAGCAAATTGATAGTATTTGATGACTAATGTGATATATATATATAAAATGCAAAAATATGAGTACGTCTAGGATGACTTGAGGTTTTGGTTTTGAGGACTAGATAAATGGTGGTGTTAATCATCTAGTTAAGGAGAATGGGGGAGATGGCAATAACAGGAGATATGGGAGATGGGGTCAGAGTAAAGACAGCAAGTTTAGGTACAATGAAGAATGAGGATGACTGTAATTGAGAAAACAAGGTCAGTTGAAATTAGATAAGGTTAAAAGACTAATGTTAGTCAAGATCTACAAGAGGAGGATGAAAGAACAAGGTTGAGGTGAGAAGGATCAGAAAACAAGGCCTACTACAGATTTAGAGATTGAGATTGATTGATGTTGAGAAGTCAAACTCAGATAAAATCAAGAGTCAGTGTTTGGGTGAGGTTGAGTTCCAACAACTTAGAGAATAGCATGATGTTGAGAGGAGCTAACAGGATGAATTTGTCCTTAAAGATTGAGCAGATAAGATTGATGTTGACAGCAACTGCAAAGGTTGAGAGGTTGAGATGGGGGGAGTCAAGAGAACAAAACTGCTAAGGTTAAGGGTGTTTGAGACTGGGGTCTAGAACGGGGGTCCCCCAAGTCCCAGGCCATGGATCAGTACTGGTCTGTGTCCTGTTAAGAACTGATTGCATAGCAGGAGTTGAGCGGAGGGCAAGTGGAGCTCCATCTTCTGTCAGATCAGCGGCAGCATTAGATTCTCACAGAAGCACGGACCCTATTGTAAACTGCACATGCAAGGGATCTAGCTGCACACTCCTTATGAGAATCTAATGACTGATCATGCTCACCCCCTATCCCATCCGTGGAAAAATTGTCTTCCGTGAAACTGGTCCCTAACGCCAAAAAGGGAACCACTTGTCAAGATGACAAAGTTGGCTTAGAAGGATAAAAAAGGATGAGTGTAGTTGAAAAATTTGGAGAAGAGGAGAGAGAAGACAGTATTGATTTGAGATGACCAGTCATTATCGTCTACCTCAGACCCCATATTTCAGTACTGAAAGTTTGACATCCCAGGACAGAAAAATTCCTGGTTTTCAGGGATGGGTATGGAAGACTCATAGCAACCCAAGGCCCTAAAAAACTAAAAGCTAAAAGCAACAGCTTTCAATTTTTAGAAATAGAAATGACATAGTTTATCTGCCATCCCTAGTGACTGTTGTTTTTCCTCCTGGGTGCTGATTTCGAAAACCAAGGATCCATGGTAATGGCTCGTCCATTATTGCATCACACCTAGTGTGACTTAAGTGCACAACTTAAGTACATTGCAATTGTGAGCAGTATGGTCTTGATTTTTTCCATCTGTTATATCTTGTAACAAGATAGTGTTAAATTTTTAATATTATAAATATTGTGACCATGTTTTCTACATTTCTGGTAATGAAAATGAAAACAATTACAATACCAATGCCAGTATGATCCAGACATTGCTGAAAAAGAAAGCTAAATGACTTTGTTATTTTAATGACAGATGGAAGGGCACATACAACTGGACTAAGGAATTAAATAACCAAAACAGAGCATACTGTACAATATGCAAAAGAGAAATTGAGATTAGGCATGATGGAGACAGGGATATGAAAACACATAAAAAGACTGAATCTCACAGGTCCAGGAGGAGACAGGCAAGTACTTATAAATTAATCATAAGCTTACTCATCTCCCCTGAAAACACTAGTACTATGCTCAGTCTAAAATAGCAGCTGCTGAGTTAGCTTATGCATACCATACCAATGAAAACATGCATGATTATAGTGTTCCCTTGATGGATCTCTGAAACTGAGTAAAGTTACAGTTTTCTGATTCAGAGGATAGAACTAAAATATCCTGTGGGTGAACCAAAAGGAGGGATTCTGGTATCAGATGTGTTGACCTCCTGCAGTATAGAGTTGATTCTGTTAAATCTTACCAAGGATCATACTTTCTATAGTGTATCAACTGATGAATTGAATCATGGCAACAAGAAATATCTACCTTCACACACTCTGATTTGGAAAAAATAAAGTTTCAAATTATCTTCTGATTTCTTTGAAGATGAAACCACAGAAAGCAATAAAACAAAAAAATTGCCGGTGGCTCTTGTAATCCTAGTATTTGAGAGGCAGAGGTGAGAAAGGGTGTTTGAGCCCAGTTTTCTATTTTGTTTCATATTTGTCTGATTTTGATGTCAGAATAATGCCGGCCTCATAAGATGAGTTTGGAAGTATTTCCTCCACCTCAATTTTTTGAAATAGTTTGAGTAGAATTAGTATTAGTTCTTCTTTAAGATATGTTTTGTAGAATTCAGCCGTGAATTTATCAGGCCTTAGGCTTTTCTTTGATGGGAGGCTTTTTATTACGGCTTTGATTTTGTTACTTGTTATTGGTCTGTTCGGGTTTTTCATTTCTTCATAGTTTAATCTTGGTATGTTGTATAGGTCCAGGAATTTATTTATTCTAGGTTTTCTAGTTTGTTAGTGTATAGTTGTTTATAATAGTCTCTAATGTATTTCTTTGGTATTAATTATTTGTTTGTTTGTTTGAGTTGGAGTCTCACTCTGTCACCCATACTGGAGTTCAGTGGCCGGGAGCGGCCACTGCAGCCTCTACCTGCTGGGCTCCGGTGATCCTTCCGCCTCAGCCTTCCAAGCAGCTGCAACTACAGGCATGCGCTACCACACCTGGCTAATTTTTTGATTTATTGTAGAGATGAGGTCTCGCCAAGTTGCCCAGGCGGGTCTCAAACCCGCAGGCTCAAGCAATCCATTCACCTCAGCCTCAAAAAGCGTGGGATTACAGGCTGAGCCACCAAGCCCGGCTTTTTGGTATTAATTGTAATGTTTCCTTTTTCGTCTCTGATTTTATTTGTGCTTTCTCTTTTTTCTTAGTCTCATTAAACATTTGTTGATTTTGTATATCATTTCAGTAAAACTAACTTTTCATTTTATTGTTCTTTTAGTATTTTTTTAAATCTGAGTTCCACTTATTTCTCCTCTGATCTTTATTACTTCTTTCCTTTTACTAATTATGTTTGGTTTATATTAATACTTGCTTTTCTAGTTCTTAGAGTTACATCATTAGCTTGTTTATTTGGGAACTTTTTTTAAAATATATGCACTTGTTGCTATAAATTTCCCTCTTAGTACCATTTTTGCTGTGTCTCTGAGGTTCTGGCATGTTGGGTTTCTATTTTCATTTGTTTCAATAAATTTTAAACATTTCCTTCTTGATTTTTTTATTGACCTTTAATCATTCCAGAGCATGGTATATAATTTACATGTATTTCTACAGTTTCCAAAGTTCCTCTTGTTGTTGATTTCTAATTTTATTCTATTTTGGTCAGAATAGACCCTTGATAGGATTTCAGATTTCTTGAATTTGTTGAGACTTGTTTGGTGGCCTAACATGTGGTCTACCCTGAAGAATATTTCATGTGCTGAAAAGAATAATGTGTATTCAGCAGCAGTTTAATGACATGTTCTATAAAATGTGTGTTATGTCCATTTGGTCTAGAGTATAGTATAACTCCAGTGTCTCTTTGTTGATTTGATTCCTGATCTGTCTATTGCTGAAAGTGTGATGTTGAAATCCCCTCATATCATTGCATTGCAGTCTGTCTCTCCCTTTAGATCTATTAACATTTGCTTTATATATTTTGGTGCTCCAGGTTGGGTGCATATATATATTTGCTATTTTTATATACTCTTGCTAAATTGACACCTTTTGTCATTATATAATGACCTTTTTTCTTTTTACAGCTTTAAAGTTTATTTTATCTGCTATAAGTAGAGGTACCCCTGCTCTCTTTTGATTTCCATTTGCATGGAAATTTTTTCCATTTCTTCACTTTCAGTCTATGTGCATCTTTATAGTGAGTTTCTTGTAAGCAGCGTAGAGTTGGGTCTTGCTTTTTAATCCATTCAGCCACTCTGTATCTTTTTTTTTTTTTACCTTGAGTTGGAGTCTTACCCTGCCACCCAGGCTGGAGTGCAGTGGCACACTCATGGCCACCATACCCTCCATATGCTGGACTCAGGCAGTTCTTCCTCCGCCTTCCAAGTAGCTGGAACCACAGGTGCACACCACTATATCCAGCTAATTTTTTGAATTGTTGTAGAGACAAGATCTTGCCAAATTGCCTAGGCTAGTCTCAAACACCTGAGCAAGCAATCCTCTTGCCTCTGCCTCCCAAAGTGCTGGGATTACAGATATGAGCTGCTGTGCACAGCCCACTCTATGTCTTCTAATTGGAGAATTTAGTCCATTTGCATTCAGTGTTATTATTGATAGATAAGGCTTTACTATTGCCATTTTGTTACTTGTTTTCCAGTTTTGTAACTCCTCTCTTCTTCCTTTCTTACTTTTTATGCAATTAAGTGATTTTCTTTGGTAGTATGTTTTAATTCATTGCTTTTTATTTTTCTTGTGTCTATTGTAGATTTTTGTTTTGTAGTTTTCATGAAGCTTACAAAAAGCATCCTATAGTTATAAGAACTTACTAAACTGATACCAACTTAACTTTGATTGCAAAAAAAATAATAATAATTCAAGATTAAAATCTATACATATTAACTCCCTCTCCCCCACATTTTGAATTTTTGATGTCACAACATTTTTTTTTTTTTTTTTTTCTTTTGAGTTGGCGTCTCACTCCGTCGCCCAGACTGGAGTGCAGTGGCCGCTTCCGGCCACCGCAGCCTCGACCTGCTAGGCTCCAGCGATCCTTCCACCTCAGCCTTCCGAGTAGCCGGAACTACAGGCGTGCGCTACCACGCCCGGCTAATTTTTTTGATTTATTGTAGAGATGAGGTTTCGCCTGCCCAGGCGGGTCTCGAACCCGCGGGCTCAGGCAATCCACTGACCTCAGCCTCCCAAGGCGTGGGATTACAGGCTGAGCCACCGAGCCCGGCTTTCACTGGTTTTAAATGGCAAAAGAATTGCCTTGTCTCAAAGGAGCCAGATCAACTGGAATGAGTATTCCTTATTAATTGTATATTACCTACTACTACCTGGGTAGTAGCAATGGCAGGCTGCCCATCACAGCAGCAAAAAGGCCTGTCCATGCCTCCTGTTTCTCCACAGTTGCCAGAGCTGTGGGCCCTGGTCACTTACACAGTCTCCACGTAGATAACCCACAGGGGTGCAGCTGTCATATGCTCCTGGCACGCAGGTGTCTCTGTTCATTATTGGTGGCTGCTCAGCCAGTGCACACTTGGGGGAAAGGGGGGAGTCCCTAAAGATACTTCACCAACTCTGTATTAACAATTCGACCATGTGATACTCTTAATGCTTTGGGGAGAGAGACTTCTTTCACTCTGTGCCCACCCTCACACATGTCACATTTCCCTGGCCCATCCGCACAGCCGGGGCCCAGGTGTTGCCATCTGTGCTGAGTTCTCAAAACATCAGTGGGACATGGGCGGCCTGAAGTTTCACAGTTCAGCCAGTTCTCCATCCTGCCACGTCTGTCTTGATCACGGCCCTCATGTACATTCCACCGCTTCTCACCGTCCAGATCCATCCCTTCCAGGCCACGCCAAACTACCCCACCGCGGATGACTTCTAAGACAGCTACATGTCTCCTGTGTGCCTTCACTTCAATTCACCCCACAGAGTCATTATTCTAAAGCTATACATTCATCATTCTATTTCCCGCGCAAAAACCTTTAAGCACCACACACACACATGCACGCACACAAACACACTGCCTACAGGTGAAAGACCCGACACTGTGATCTGACGTTTGGTGCTCTGCATGCCCGGTTCCCACCTCTTCCATCACAGCATGCCTCTGACCATGCCACTCCGCTCATATGGAATGTTTTCCCCCATTAAAAAAAATTTTCAATCCAGATGGATGGTTTTCACCTATAGAAAAATCTCGATTTTTCTGTACTTCAATATAGTTCTACATTTCAGTATTTCTATATATTTCTAGATTGAAATATCTAGAAATATATTTCTGTGTTTTTATATTCAGTATAGATATATTTCTATATCTATATTGAATAGATATATTTCTGTATCTATATTGACTCTTTTGCCCATAGTAATTTACTCCTAATCTTCCACAGCATTCATATGTTTTCTAAAATTGTGTTCTTTGGAACTCTGGTCCCATGAAATTCTGGTCCCAAGGTAAAAAGAAGTGGAGGGCTTCACGGTCATCTACATTTAGCATATACTGTAAACGTTATGCCATTTTACATATGTTCAAAGCACATATTTGGATATTTACAATGCATGGCCAAAGGCTCTGAGAAGTCCTGCAGTTGTTTGTTTTTTTTTTTTAAACAGCTGTTTTTCTTGGATCAACCTGGGTTTTCCCATTCTATATTGGATGGTAAAGCCTTTGGGGGGCGTAACACAGGATAGTCTACACCACTCACTGGCACTCCAGACCTCCAGTGCTGACTTTACAGACATCACCGCATTATAAACATTTGACCCACAGGTCACCCAAACATAAAATCATCAGGAAGGAAGTTGTATCGGTCGCTGCTTCCCATGGGTGCATTGGGATCCCATTTCACAAGCTGTCATGTTGGGGGGGTTACCAGACTCTGCAAGCTCTGAGCTCGGTGAGCTTTTCTTGACTGCTGCCTGACCCACGCAGTCCAGACTCATCTGGGAGCCATCGTTTAGTGGAGTTTGGGTGGGAATGTGGGTGGGCATCACAGCCTCCTGGTGCTTTCTTTCCAACTGAGTGACATGTGTCCCCCACTAAGTAGAGAGTTCATTTGCATAGCTGCCTGAGTCTGACTGGTGCTCTCTCCTATCTCTGAATGCTGAGACCGGGCTGATGCTCCGGACAAGGAAGGACCCCACATGGCAGAACACTGGATGGTGAGAGAAGAATCGAGAGAAAACCCAGTTCTTCAATCTCAAGGGATCCCAGGTATCAGTGGACACATTGAAGGTTGCCCAGTAGCCCCACCCACAGAGCATGTCTTAGATTGGGACAGAGAGTTTCCAACTAGTCCTGCAGGGCCCCTGGAGCCTTAGTTCTGGGGACCTGGTGTGATAAGTGCATAGTTTGGGTCTGAACAGTGGAGCTCCCAGGCCTCCTGCTGGCAGCGTATTTTCTCTGTGGATCCTCCCAGCACACAGAACACAGCCCAAGCATAGCCAGCCATGGGACCGGAAACTCTTCAATGGGGGCAGAATCTCACCACAAATTCTATCCCTGCCTCCTCCTTCTCTGAGTTGCTTTTAAGTCGCATCTCATAAATCAGTATCTGCTGTTCTGTAAAGCAGTGGTGGAGAGTCCAAGTCAGGAAAGACATGTCATCTGGCACTGACTTCCGGCAGGGGCACCCTGGAGAACTGGCAGCGTCCAGTTCTCAGCAGGAAAGGCGCTCCGACTCACCGATACCCAGACCCACATGGGACCTGGTGCAAAATGAACATGAGAGGCCCTTTGTTAAAAAACTATTAAGAACTTAGAGAGCAGAGCAAGCTGAGCACTGGGGACTTCATGGTTTCATTCCAAGGCCCTCGAGGTGGCAGAACAGAAATACTGCATCCTGAAGAGACTTCCTTGGAAAGGGGCTCTCAGGCTGGCCTTTAGCACCCTGCCATGATTCCCATCCTCTGGGAGTCCTTGGCAAACCGGTTTGACTTAACCTTCACACTTGGTGGGGTCGGTCTCCTTCTTGGACTTGTCCTTTCTTACTCTTTTTTTTTTTTTGAGTTGGAGTCTCACTCTGTTGCCCAGACTGGAGTGCAATGGCACGCTCCCGGCCACCGCAGCGTCCACTCAGCTTTCCGAGTAGCTGGAACTACAGGCGCGCACTACCATGCCCGGCTAATTTTTGATGTATTGTAGGAACGAGGTCTCGCCAAGTTGCCCGGGCGGGTCTCGAACCTGCAGGCTCAGGCAATCCACTTGCCTCTGCCTCCCAAAGTGCTGGGATTACCGGCTGAGCCACCGAGCCTGGCCCATTCTTACCCTTGAGGTTATTTTCATCCATGTGTTTATTTGGGCCCCAGAAAAATCAAGGCTTTTTGGGGGGAAGAGAGGGGACAGTTGTTTGTCTATGTTTCACACTTTCTCAGTGCACAGCTAGCAGTACCTGAATCTCCCAACACCCACCAGTCCTCCCAGGGGCCTGGCCTGGCCTATGTCCAGCCCTGGATGTCTGTCTTTCTCTGAGCTGACTGCCCCTGGATATGTTTATGCTGTGTTTCTCATAAGCTCACCTCATGAAATTTCCTTCCTCTGCTCTAGCTCCAACGTCCCTCCATAGAGTTCATCGTCCATTTGCCGAGTTGTCCTCCTCCCTCCTCCCTTCCTTTTTCTCTCCCATGTGCTCTAAAAGCTCTGAGCTAAGCCTGGTACAGTGGCTCACACCTGTCATCCCAGCACTTTGGGAGGCTGAAGTGTGCAGAGTCCAGGAGTTCAAGATCAGCCTGGTCAACATAGTGAGACCTCGTCTCTACAAAGAAAAAAAAAAAAATCAACAAATTAGCCAGGTCGGGTGATGTGCACCTGGAGTCCCGGCTGCTTGAGATGCTGAGGTGGAAGGCTCACCTGAGCCTGGGCTCAGGTCAGAGCTGTTGTGAACTGTGATCATTGTGATTATGCTACTGCACTTCAGCCTGGGCAACAGAGTGAGACCTTGACTCAAAAAATAAAAAATAAATGAAAGCTCTGAGCTCCATTCCTCCATCCCTTTACCCAAAAATCACAAGGGAGTCTGAAAAACAGAGACGTCCTGTCAAAGTGCTACTCAATCCACATTCCAACTATAAATTCCACCCCCAATACATAAAACATACATTTAAAATATTATAATTTCAGCAGGAAAAGGTGGGCTGCTTAGTAAATAGTCCAGGAAAAACCGCTGCCCTTTTAGGAGAAAATCAGACCCCCTTATTTCAAATCATAAATAAAAAAATTCTAATGGATTTGATATGTTAAACCTTAAAAATAAAATTATAAAATAGCAGAAGAAAAAGATGAGAGAATGTTTTTTAATCTAGGGGTACAAACAGACTTTCTAAGTAATACAAAACCTGAGTATTGAGAGAAAAATAATAATAACCACTCAAAAATTAAATAATTCCATAACACAAAAGGTGTGGTAAGCAAAGTAAAAAGACAGACTGGGAGAAACGATTTGCAGCATGTTTGTCAACAGTTTAAAATCCAGGATATTAGAAGAGTTCCTACGGAGCAACCAAAAAAGGAAAGAAGAAAGGGAGCAAGTGAGGAAGGGAGGGAAGGAAAGAAAGAAGAAAGAAAATAGTGGACAAAAATATGAATAGACAATGTATAAAAGAGCAATTAATAGGCTCTAAGCCTTCTCCTTTAAACCAACTCTCCCCAGAACCATTTGCCTATATGTCTCTATGTACACATACATGGGTATACAGATATGTATTTTTTAAATTGGTGTTTCTGGAGACTGAGTTTAAACCTTTACATTTTTTTCCCGCGCATAAATACAATTTTATTGGATTTTTGCCATAAAACTCGTCAGCAGAAAGGGCACACTTTTTTTTTTTTTGAGTTGGAGTCTCACTCCGTCACCCAGGCTGGAGTGCAGTGGCATGCTCCTAGCCACCGCAGCCTCGACCTGCTGGGCTCCGGTGATCCTTCCGCCTCAGCCTTCCAAGTAACCAGAACTACAGGCGTGCGCTCCCATGCCTGGCTAATTTTTGATTTATTGTAGAGACAAGGTCTCGCCAAGTTGCCCGGGCGGGTCTCCAACCCGGGGGCTCAGTCAATCCACTCGCCTTGGCCTTCCAAAGTGTTGGGATTACAGGCTGAGCCACCGAGCCCAGCCAAAGGACACATTTTTAAATGCACCCCCTAAATGCAGAGTCCTTCTGGAAAGAGACCAATGTGCATGCCCACAAAGCAAGGAGACTAAAAAAAGTATTCTACATGCAATTATTTTAAATAATTCTGTGTGATTATTATATTATTCTAACAACGATATTGTTCTAAATTTTAAAGAAGATTAACTATGTGAGAAAATATTTATGCAATTATCAAATATTCACAGAGGACAGAGCCTGGAATACGCCTGCTTTTTTTTTTTTTTCCTCATCTTTTCTCCTAACTCTCCTCATCTGATGTCACTACAGGTACTGCCATGAGGCGCCAGCAGAGTCCCTTCTCTGTCCTGGCACAGTCAGCTCTCAGGGCACCTCTGTTCTCAGGGCCTCTTGCACTTGGTGACTTTATATTTTCTTCAGATGCTACTTTAAAATAGCAAGCCGTTCACATCCCACAGACATAACATTTTTTACTTGATTTTTGCTTTGCTTCAAATAATGTCCTCAATTTTACAGTAAGTGAATCACTTAAAAATGTGAAAGCTGACACGTGTAGGAAGCTGCCCCTACCTGGGGCCCTGTGGGGAAGACATCCCCGGCCAGCCACAAGGATGTCCCCAGCGGCCTGGTCACATTTCTGAAGTGGGCAGGGATCCGTGGGCCTCCCCCTGGCCTGCCTCTCATGCACTCGACTGGGACACCTGTGCGTGGGCGCCCACCCTGCAGGTCTCCTCCGGATCTGAGTCCTCCCTCCTCTGCCTCTTACTTTGAAGTTAAGGTTTCACTGTCTTGACGAATACTCATTGCTTTAAGCTACCCTTGCTACTAAAATAACTTTCCATGAAATACTCTGAATGAAGCTTCTTGACTGTAAATGCCATAATATTATAAGAAATGCAGTGTTTGTGTGCGGTTATGTCTTGTGTAACTGACTCCACTGGGTTTTCGAGGTGAAAATTGCTCGCCTTTGTCATTTCCAAAACCTGAGATTCTTTCACTATAATGTGGCAACTTCTCAGTTCTTTAAACAATTTTTTTCTTGAAGTTCTCATGAATTGATGGTTCCTGTTTTTCTGAGCTGTATGTTGAACCCATGCTCCTGCTAGGCTCACAGTCACCCTCGTTCAACAACTAGGGGATGAGGCAAACAGTTCCCATGTAAAATGTGACTTTGCAGCCACTTGGGAGTGTCCATGTCCTCTCTCTCTGTAAGTTATTGTTTGGAGTGATACCTGGGAACCTTGGAGAAAATAAAACAAGTGGGAAAATGGCACTGTGGGTGAAAGTTCCAATTGTTGGGCCAGGTTCACGGTGTGAGGTTAGACTGTGCTGTCCTGCTCACGTGGGGACCACGGCTCAGCCCAAAGGTGAGAACCCCAAAGGGTCCCGGCACTCTATAACCCACCAGAGCATGGCTCACCACATGTATAAAGATGAAAGCAATCATTCTCTCTTTTTTAAAAGCACATGTAAAGAACAATTTTGTTCTTAAACATTAGATTTTATGCAGATCAGGAAAAGCTAAAACCAAGTGAGAACATGGTATTCACTGAAATAAAAAATTATTTACCACCGACAGATTGATCACCCATCAATTATCAGAAGATGTCTCTTGGGGAGCTGACCCTCACTGAGCTGGATCTGGGACTCGCAGACCTGCTCCCGGTAGCCTCCTTCAGCATCTGTGATGATGCACGGTCTTGTAGGGCCAACATCATAATGTACACCGCAAACTAAGCTGCTTAAACAGCCAAAATGCACCATCTCCAAGCCTGAGCGAGAGGCATCAGCAGGCCCCCGCTCTCCCAGAAAGGACGGCTCTGTTCCAAGGCTCTCTTCTAGCCCCTGGTAGTTCCTCGGCCTGTGGCCACACAACTCCAACCTTCACATGGTGTGCTCACTGCATGTGCATCTGTCTCTGAATTTCCCCTTCTTATAAGGACACCAGTCGTAGTGGATTAGGGGCCCACCCTCTCCAGTATGATCTCATTTTGATGATTACACTTTGCAGTGACACAAGTCCAAATATGGTCACATTGTGAGCTGCTGGGGACAACGATGTCAACAAGTGAATTTTGGGAGACGTAACTCAACCCATAACACACACACAGAGGCCCTGCACGATGATTCACAGCACGCCTGGACTCCCACTCAGTCTTTGTTGTTCCCCTGCCTGTCAGTTCTCTTCCCCCAAACTCATTCCTCTGAAAATAAGTTGCCTTCCTAGGCACCCGCCATTTGCTTGCTCTCCCATCAGTTCTCATGTCTATGCTAAAAATGAGACAAAGTAAAGGTTTTTTAAAGCCAGGTGCTCCACACAGTTCAAAATCCTGGCTGATTAAACCGCTGCTCCCCAGAAAGCGCCTCTCAGGAAGGCCAGACAGCGCCCTGAGCTGCCACCCCTAGCGGAGACATCCAGCCACCCTGGGCCTCCTGACTCCTGGGCTTTCTGTCTCTAACCTCATGTGTGCTCTGAGGGTGAGATCCAGGAAGTCCCATAGGCCCCTGGGGCTGCTCCCATGAGGACAGCTGTCCCCTGCAATGGCGTGGGGTACTGTGTGCTCTGAAGCCGTCCGGGCAGGCAGGGCCGAGGGGTGTCTGGGCTGGAACTCTGGCTCCCCCACTTGTCAGCTGGGTGACCTCGGGCTCTGCCTCTTCTCTAAGAAATGGGGATAATCCTCCAGGGTTATTAAACGAGTTAACGTGTGTGAAACACTTAGCACAGCAGCCAGCCCAGAAGAGAAGCCTCAGCTACGTGTGGCGTCTTCTGCCACAGAGAAGCACTTGCTTCCACTAGGTTTGTTTAAAACCTAGTGGACTTGGGAGGGGTCTTTGGAAAAAATAAAGTTTTAAAATTATAAGATTAATTCAGTTGAAAAGCCAATCTCCACTTCCTCATCCATCTGTTTTGTGAATACAGTTTGGTGTCCAGGTGACTCTGAAGGTCTGAGATCCTCAAAAAACATGCCTCATCCAAGTCACTGCTCTCATTTCTGGCTACCGGATTGTCACCCTGGGGAATGGAGTCCCAGGCTCCCGGAAGCCGCCTCAGGACCACCACTAACTCTGAGGATGGCAAATTCCCACTCTGGCCCCCCGGGGCTTCGCTGGGACTGGGAGACCACACACAGTGTCTTCCCCACATGCCAGCACCTGCCCGGTCCAGCCAACCCTCCATGCCTCCCCTGAGGAAGTCTGGATAAGCCCAGGGCCCCACCTGCTAGACCGGAAGCTCAGTCCACCTCCCCGGAGCCCTGACATTCAGCAACCCCGAAGGTGGCCAGCTGTGCTTAGAGCACATATGCCCTCACACAAGCTCTCAAGAACTCAAATGTGGTTTAACAAAAAAACCATTGTGATCATTCTTGTGGAAAATAAAGAAGAAAAAGGCCCATACCTCTTTGCTTATATCATATTTGCATAAAGAAACTCTGAAAGGATATGTAAGAAGCAAAGGAAAGGGTTATGGAGGGAACTAGAAGGGAGACAGGAGGGTGTGTGCTTTTCATTGGGTATCTTTTTATGCTGTTTTACTTTTGAATCTTTTTAGAAATTCTCCTTTACTCACTGCATTTGCAGGTTAAAAGAGACATTGAGCATGCTCATCTCAAGAGATGCCAAAATGCATCAGATGAAGACCAGCACCAGCCAGCTGCCCTGAGAGCCCCTCTCCAGGTGAGGACGTGGGAGTGTCTGCTGCGGCAGGAGGGCCTTCCCCAGGACTCTCAGAGCTTCCGCTGGGCCTCCCCAGGCCATGGGAAAACTGCAAGGGCAGGAGTGACAAAGAAAGTTGTCATCCCTTCTTTTTTTTTTTTTTTTTGAGTTGGAGTCTCACTCTGTCACCCTGTCACCCAGACTGGAATGCAGTGGCCGCTCCCGGCCACCGCAGCCTTGATCTGCTGGGCTCCGCAATCCTTCCGCCTCAGCCTTCCAAATAGCTGGAACTACAGGCACGTGCTACCACGCCTGGCTAATTTTTTGATTTATTGTAGAGATGAGGTCTCGCCAAGTTGCCCAGGCGGGTCTCAAAGTCGTGGACTCAGGCAATCCACTCACCTCAGCCTCCCAAAGCGCGGGATTACAGGCTGAGCCACCAAGCCCGCTGTCTTCCTTTCTTTATGGCTGCATAATATTCCATTGTGTATATGTACCACATTTTTTTTTATCCAGTCCATCTTCGACGGGCAACACGGTTGGTTCCATGTTTTTGCTATTGTGAATAGAGCGGCAACAAACATATGTTCTCACTCATAAACGGACCTTGAACAGTTATAATGCTATAAGAAAGTGATTGGCAGTAGTAGGAAACTGTCAGGGGAGAGGGGGAGGTGGGATTGGCAGTTGAGGGAAACTGCTAGGGGAGGGAGGGCACGTCTCATCAACAAGGGCACCTGCATGATCAATGTTTATATACCTAACCCTGAAATGTACCCCACATCTTTATAATAAAAATTAAAAAAAAGAAATGAAAAGTTACCAACAAAAAAAAAAAAGAGAGAGAAGAAAGTTGTCTTCCCTTGGAAATCATCTGTCTCAGTGATCCTAATCTGCATGTGGTCTTGGAAAATAGGATCCAGCAAAATTGGGTGCGCACAACCCACTGGAGATTCATGGTGTCTTGGACAAAGCTGGGAATTCCAGCTCCACCTCAGGCAGTGCATCCTCAAACTCTCAGAGCCTTGGTTTTCTCATCTGCAATATGAGTCAACAGTGCCCAGTCCCTATAGGATGGGGATGGGGGTTAAACAGTACACACATACATCTGGCTCATTGACGGTACCTCATAAATATTGACTTCTCCATTCTCCCTACTTCCAGGAGGTCCTTTCTAATGGAGTTGGTTCACTACAACAGTGGAGCGGCATGGCTGTTCTAAGTCCTGCCTGAGATAGAAATTAAAACCTCATGCATGAGAACCACAAGGTTCTACTTTTCCGCCAGTAGGGGACAGAGATATTGTAATGACCTTTCGAACCAGTTGGCTCGGATCACCCCGGGACTCTGTTTCCTGAAATACCAAGAGCAATTTCTATTTCAATAAGGTGAGCATCACCTGGCATAGAATTTTTGTTTTTGGCAGCTGGAGGACAGGTGGAGGTGAGGGTGTGCTGACGGGCTACCCAACTTTAAAGGCTGTGTAAAGGCTGGGCAGGCAGCATTTGTTGTCCCCCTCTCCAGTGACTGCTGCTGTTCTGCCCAGGTCCCTCCACGACGAACTCAGCTCGTGGACGGAGAGCAGGTGACACACACTTGGGACACATTAACAGTGGCTGATTGAGTCACCTTCTTACTGGGAGCCTGTGGTTTGCATTCACCTCTCCTGCTGCTGGGTGGCAGTCTGTGCTCATTATGCATCTCACCTCTCCCCTCCATGAGCATGACTCTGAGCAGGCGCTTTTGGGGACTTCAAAGAGACCGCCGCGTGGAGCCGAGATGAGCCACGCGTCTGTCAGGCCCGGCGTCTGTCAGGCCCGGCTCAGTGGCGCCAGCTTGAAAGGCATATCTGAACCGAATCAGATGCATCCACCCCGCAAACTGAGGCTGTGGCTGTGTGTAAACAACCAAAACAACAGTTGTCCACAGTCCAGCGTTCACATGCCCTGGGTGTTGGAGGGAGCTTACTGCTAGTGTCTAATTCCCAGCTGCCCTGGAGTTAGCTAGCCTCACCAAAAGCTCCTTGTGCTTGGGGATGGAGGGAAGAGAGAGGGACAGAGAGGTACTCATCAGGAGAAGACTGGTTGAGTGTCTAAATTGTCCTTACCTGCTCCATTTTCTAGGGGATCACTATCACACCTCGACTTAGGATACACTTCACAATCTCCTCCCTACCCCATGGAAAAACAAATCTGTGCAAGAAGACGAGCTGTTAAGTGCAGTGAGGTGTATGGAACTGTTGGAATATGGGCAGCCTCGAAGACTTTCTAGTGGTGACACGGGTCTCTGTTCGTGGTGTGCGTGGAACCAAATGGTTTCTGATGTAGAGAACAGGAAGATTTTTATTTATGTTAGAGAGTATGTGGCCCAAAGCTAACAGGTGACACATAAGGATCATGTAAAGTGCTACTTAGATCTTAAAACAAAAACAAAAACAAAAAAGTCACCACCTCCAATGCAGAAAGAGGGTGATGAGGCTTAGCAGCAAGTTCCCACACAGAGGGACAGGGAGGTCAGCTAGTTGTGAGTCCAGCAGAGGAATGTGGCTGCCACAAACCTCAGCCTGGCAACTGGGACAAAGCAAGTGGCTGTGCTCCCCTGAGGAGGGACATGGGAAAGCTGCCGGGTCCGTGCTGAGGAGGACCGCGTGGGGCCAAGGGCAGCTGAATGCCTTGGCGCATGATGAATCTTCCCAGGAGCTGCGAGAAGAGAGAAGAACTTGAACACGAATGAGGAGATCCATGCAGTTGGACAGACTCTGCCACGGAAGGAGCCAGAGCTCACGCTACAATTCAACAGTTTCTGGGACAGAATAAGAGCTCGATGGATGCTAATGAGATGTGTTGGGCCATGACTTTCATCCCCATCACAGCGATGGTTAGGTGGCTTCTGGGGGTGGAACTGGGTCCAAAATGTAGAGGTGCCAGAACACAAGCTTAGGGTAATTTCTGGAACGCCTTGTGGGTAGGCGCTTTGCAGCGACGGGCTGGGCTGTCTCTGGAGAGGGGGAACGGGCTTACGTTGGATCAGACAGCCCCTATGGGGGCTCAGAGAGAGGGGCTTCTGCGGTGGGAAGTGCCCTTCGCACTCGTAATCATGATGTAAAGTGAAGTGATGACGATGATCCCAAGCTAGATGGCTGAGCATCTGCCATTGTGGTCAGGTCTTAGGGAGGACCGAGGGGGACTGGCCACGTGATCACGGCCACACAGCTAGAGAGGAAGCCAGGACTCACCCAGGGATTCTGACTCCACATCAGACACAGCCCCAATTATTAAGTTCCCTATTGTCTCCCTGACCCCCTCTTCATGTCCCCATGCTAGCTGCCATGTCCACACAGGGAAAACAAACCAAAACACAGAAATACACACACCCTCCCACCTGTCTGTCTCTGCAAAAGCATGCTTTCCTCTGAGGGGCCTGCAGACTGCCCCTCCACGCTGCACCACCACACCCCTCCACCGATAGCCCCCCAGTCAACCACAATTTTATATCACCTGCCCCCATTTAGGTCTCGGTGGTCATTTGTGAATACTGAATGAATAACTCAACAGATGGACAACTGAGTCTCTTTCCTCTAGATCTAATACTCTACAGCTAAGGCTGCCCCTGGGCAGGAGCAAAGGAACCCGAGACAGAATTTCCTTGGGTGCCAGAGTTGAAGTCAATAGATCTCTGCTGACATGGAGATCCGGGACCCAGAAAAAGGGTCCTCCGGTGAAGAGAAAATGGCAAAAAGAACACTTAATACCATTGAACACCTACTATGTGCATCATGTTCCTAAGAATATTTCACATCAGGATTCTCTCCTTCCTCAAAACACCCCTCTGTGGTAGGTGTGCCTGTATTCCTATTTTACAGATTAGGAAACTGGGGCCCCATAGGCACTGAGGAACTTGCCAAGCATGCAGCGAGTAGCTAGCAGAGTTGAGGCTCTCTGCCCTGACAGTGGCTTCGACTGTGCCTCCCCAAAGACAGACAGTCCTTGAAACCAGAGCAAAGAACTGTGCCTGGGAGTAGCCAGGGGAAGAATCGTGGAGCTTGATTCAGAGAAGGACTTCCCCGAGACTCAGCCCACCATCCCACACACACGGGACATCATCTGTGCTCGAGACAGCTTGTGTAGTGCTGAAAAGAGGCAAGTCGAGCAGACAGGGCAGAGGACAGGAAAGGGGCTCCAGCCTGGCCCCCTCCCCGTGCCCCTCACCGCCCCCATCAACTCATCTCCCATAGCTTGTGTGTTTCTTGTCTTAGTTTCATGCTTCTCCTTAAAAAGCCGAAAAGAACCAAAAGACAAACTTGGGGATTTGTAGGACACTGACCTGACGCCTTTACACAAACAGCAGTAAGGACGTCTATCTTAGCACAGGAAAGTTCACCTGCAAATACACAAGCCTGGACAGTCTGTTTGTGCCCCTGCCCTGAAGCCCCGGCCCGAGGGAACCCTCAGCTCAACTGGTAGATATGCTCTCAGTGCCGGTGTGTTCCCCTGCCAGGCCCAGGGCACACGAGGCCCTGAGAGCTTGCTAGAGGTTTATCTCCCAGAGATAGGGACACTGAGGCTTCCACTGAGGCCTGACTGAGGCTCCTGGCCTAGGGCTGTGTACCTCAGAGGGGTCCCCAATCCCTCTGTGGGCCTGATGAGAGCCACCATGGGGCTCGTTTTAGGCTCTCCAGCTCATCAGGGTGACGAGCCATCTTTCGGAACCACCCAGATCAGGAATCCATGCTCTACATCTGGCAGTGGACACTTACATTTAAATTAATAGAAATTATTTCATAAGACTTTCAATTCAGTTCCTAGTCACAGGAGCCACATTTCAGTGGCTCGGTGGCCTATGTGTGGCTTGTGGCCACTGCATTGAACAGCACAGATAGAGATGTTCATTCTCGCAGAAGTTTCGATGGGACAGAGCTGCTCTAGAGGGTTTGGGAAGCCACAAGAAGACACGGTGTGACTTCCTCAGGCCCTCGAGAGCTTTCTGCTTCGGCCTCCCCAGTTTTCACTGCTGTTCCTTAGCTCTTGAGCTGGGAGAAGCCCTGCAGCTGGCAGGACAAGGTACGCCGAGGGTGTTCTCTGCATCACTGCCCAGTGTGGCTACAGAGACTGGGAGATCACGCCGTGGTCAAGCAAGCAGGGACACATTTCCAAAGCCACAGAGCATACAGTTAGGGGACAGATTACCGGGTTGTGAGGGTCTCCACTTGGCTGGAGCAGGCCCGGAGCAGCTCCTGGAGACCCCATACACCGAGTCCCCAGGTGTCAAAGTGCCAGGGTAGCAGCCACAGTGAACGCCCAGCCCCAGTTTTGGTTTTCTGGAACCACTCAAGCTCAAGGTTATTGGGTGATACCTGAAGTCCTGGGGCAAGCAAGGATCCCCAATAATGACAGAATCCGAGTTTCCCTTCTGAGCCAGGTGGAGGGGTGAGGTCGGGGCAGGGTGAGCTTGGAGCAGCTTTAATATAATTTAGAGATTTCGAGCATAAAAGGATGTTTCATTTTTGTGTTTTTGCATTGTAGACTGAAATTCGCACCCACGAAACAAATAAACTGAGCAAGGAGAGCAAATTATTACAGGGGGAATGAGGGGTTGATGAATTAAAATGGGGACAGGACAGATGAGAATGCTCTGAACACCCTCCTTGTTCCGTCCAAAGCTCAAGTGAGTGCTGGGCGTGTTGGGCTCACTTGCCACACAGGAAAGTCACGCCTATCTGCCCTCCTCCAAGGCAAGACTTGGGTCTGCCTTTCCCTGAGCACAGCAGTGGATGGTGCATGGCTCAGAAGCCAGGCCCGAGAGACAAGCCTATGTTCTTTGTGGCAGGGACCCACTGTGGCTGCTCTCAGCCCTCCCTGGGCCGACTTCTCCACAGAGCACAGAGGGCGCAGTGCATGGGACCTATGATAATTTAGGAACCCATAAAATATTAATTTTGATTTATTTTAAAATCTGAGGAAAACCACACAAAAAATGAAAATGAACATATAATAATGGCTTCCCCCTGGATGACATTTATCTTTTTGCCAAGGCAGTCATGCTATGCTTTTTCACCAGAAAGTAGTCCATAAAGACCAAATCACTTGGGGTCCATGGGAGTCACCACAAAGCTGTGAACCCTTGCCCCCTATACCAGAGATCTGAGAGGCAGCTCTACACCCAGGGGAGACCCTGGAACTCCGACAAATGCTCCTGGTTAATGTACAGACTGGATTTCAGCAGTATATTTTTGTTATCTCCCTCTACATCGGGTAGGCAAACCCACTCCAAAAATAGTGAAATCTCCAGACAAAATACCAGGTCACCCAAAGACCTGGGACCTGCTCTGCCACCCTCCTCACTAGCTTCTTTCCTTCAAATTGTCTTGTGGCTTCATGAAGGCTGCTGGAGCTCCAGCCATCACCTCTGCCTACCAGACGAGCAAAAAGAGAAGTTGGGAGCAAAAGTTTAATCCTGTTAGATGTCAGGTTCCTGTGAAGAGCTTTCCTAGAAGCTCCAGCTAAACCTTTCAACCTACATCTTTTACTGGCCACCCTGTCTTGAAAAGAAGCCTGGGAAGGATCATTTTTCAGCTAGCCACATTGCTGTCCCTGACAACACAGGGGCTGTTGTTGACAACACAGGAAGCAGAAGAAAACAGATAACTAGAAGTCTCTGCAACAGAATACTGAAGACAACTAGATTTATGTTTTATAACATTCTCTGTCCTCCGAGTGAGCCCAGGGACAAATCACTTAACGCCTCTGAGACCAGAGTCTACTTTGTGAAATAACCTCATTGTTCTCATCAGAGGTGTGGAGAAGAGGACCAGAGAGACGGTGATTTCAAAGACGGAAAACTTGGAGGAGGCTATCCAAAGAGAGAGAGATCACTTGCTTGATTTCTGTATTATAATCAAATAGGATTTCTTTTTATTCATGTATTTAGCAAATGTTTTACCATATATCCCATGAAATAATAAGGACAATACCAACTATTTTATTCGTTGCCTGGGTACTTGGTGTCACGCATTGCTTGGGTCCTTGGCACAAGTAACCTCGCTCAGTTTTGTTTGTAAGTTGCATGCAGATGACGTCTGGGCCGTCTCTCCCCTGAGAGTGGACTAGGTACTCAGCGTATTGCTATGTGACCCCATCCCTCCTCTCTCTCTCTCTCCCCTAGTAATGTTCATCAGCTGCCATTCCCACCCTACTGCTCATGTGATTAGTGATCGGGGCCCATTTATGAGAGACGACATGCAGTATTCAGTTCTTTGTTTCTGTGGTAGTTCACTTAGTATGATGGTCTCCAGCTGTACCCATATTGCTGCGAAGGCCATGATTTTGTTCTTCTTTATGAATGCGTAGTATTCCATCATGTCTATGTACCACATTGTCATGGTACTGGCACAGGAATAGACATGTAGACCAATGGAACAGGACAGAGAATCCAGAAGTAAAACCATAGACCTCCAACCAATGTATCTTCAACAAAGCCGATGAAATCAAAATTGGGAAAAGGAAATCATATTTAGCAAATGGCGCTGGGAAAACTGAGTCACCACATGCAGAAGAATGAAACTAGACCCCTACCTATCACCATATACAGAAATTAACTCAAAAAGTGACCTCGCTTAGTCCTCAGGGAAACCTATGTGACAGATTCTACCATCATAGTCCACAGTGCCCAGACAAGGAACCTGGGACCTAGGGGAGTAGAGGGCAACAGCCAAGGTCACACTGCACTGTCAGTGAGCAAAGGAGCCCAGCTTTGAGCCAGTCGTCTGACTCTTAGACCATGGGGAAGTGGCGTGAGTTGACAGGCAAGGTCTCTCCTATTTTTGTCTTCCTAGAGAGGCAGATAAAAGCCCAAGTACATAAGGCTGTCATGAGTGCCCCCAGGAGACTGACCCAGCCAGAGGGCCTCTCTCCACAGCACGCACCAAGAATCTCAGCTATGTCTGGGTTCATGACTCACCTCTCCCTCTCAGCCAACTTGTCCTGGGTCAGAACCCTGCCCTTCTAGGGCCGAGGTTGCAGCAAGGACACCATGCAGGCCTGGCTTCAAAAGCCAGGCTCATAAAGGACAAACATATGGACTTTGCAGCCACTTGGATGGATTTAGAATCCATCATGCTCAGTGATCTATCACAGAAACAAAGAACAGAGTACCACAAGTTCTCACTCATAAGTGGACCCTGAACATTTACCTTAATACTATAAGAAAGAGTTTGACAGTAGCAGTACACTGCTGGGGTGGAAGGGTGAGACACCACATCAATAGAAGGGTAACTGATCTGAGACCAGGCAAAGTGGGGACCAAAAGGAGGCCCAGAATTTACCTGTATCGTGTCCACTTGGATACCTAATCATGAATTGTGCCCCACATCTTTAAAATAAAATTTTTGAAAAAAGCCAGGCCCCCACCCAGCAGAGAGCAAATGGTTCTTTGCTCAGACTTCTTAGAAGAAGTTCAGATCCAAGTCCAGGAGTCTATTCACATAACTCAGCCTGACCCAGGGCCCAAGAAAATGGAACTATCACATTCCCCTGTGGTCTACTGTGATCTAAATCAAAGCCAAGGGGATTCGGGAAGGTGGCCATGGGTTTCTGGGGAGCGTGTCATGTTTGCTGCTGCTATACCTTGGGCCTCAGTCCCCTCCTGTGCATCCTTGCTTTGCATCGTCTCAGGGCCTGGTCTCACTCCTCCAGCTCCTTTATAGACAGGGTGGCTAGGGAAAGACAGGCTGAAAGGGTTACCTGGGGATTATCAGGTCTGTAAAGGAGCCTGACATCCAAGAGGCTTAGGCTTTTGCCCCCACTTCCCTTCTTTCTCCTGTCTGGAATGAGGAGGTGATAGCTGGAGCTCCAGCGGCCTCTTGAAACCTTAAGATAACGTGGAGGAAGGAAGACAGTGCTGAGGATGGCAGAGCAGTCAGGTGGATGAAGTGGCTGCCCATGGACCCATGCCCTGAACAACCCGCTTCCTGTCTGAAAGCAGGACAGATACCCTTTGTCTCACATCCTTTGTCTATGTGAGAGAAAGTAAGCCTGACTCTTTGGAGCCATTGCTGTTTGATCAATTCTCCTTGTAGCTAGCTGACTTGAAAGAAACTCGTACATCCCCCTCACATTCTGTAAATGATTTGTCCAGTGAGAACAGCTAAGGTAAAACGTTTTCCGCTACCATTAAAAATTCCAAGATTTTTGATGCGATGCATTTTTATTTATTTATTTATTTATTTATTTATTTATTTATTTGAGTTGGAGTCTCACTC
>CAUYQG010122109.1:0-13922 GCA_963574415.1 Tarsius wallacei | reverse complement strand
GCGCTTTGGGAGGCTGAGGTGAGTGGATTGCCTGAGCCCGTGGGTTCGAGACCCACCTGAGCAACTTGGCAAGACCTCATCTCTACAATAAATCAAAAATTAGCTGGGCGTGGTAGCGCACACCTGCAGTTCCAGCTCCTTGGAAGGCTGAGGCGGAAGAATCTCCAGAGCTCAGCAGGTCGAGGTTGCAGTGGCCGGGAGTGGCCACTGCACTCCAGTCTAGGTGACAGAGTGAGACTCCAACTCAAAAAAAAAAAAAAAAGAAAAGAAGATTATATAATGGGACATCAATAATGGAACATTTCTTTCATGTTTTATAAACAACTGAAAACTAAAGTAAATATGGCTAAAAGATAATATTTGTTAAAATTCCATGATGAATAAGTAAATATGTATGTTTTATTTATAACTATTCTCCATACCTACCTGTATGTTACATATTTCATCATACTTTTTAAAAATTAAAGGAAAACCCAAGTTCCTACCAGACAGAATGGCAGCAGACATGGAAAATGAGTTAGGCTTTAGGTAGATAACTGCAGTTTTATAATATCTACATGGCAGCTTCAGGACAATAAATTGACATTTGAATCATGAGGGATGACTGTCTTATCACTTTTCCGTTATTCGTAAATTTTTTATGAATACTCCATTCTCTTGATTGCCCTTCTGGGCAACAGAAGGCATCTACTAATGTCTCTCATGTCCCCGCAGATGGACAGTGTTATGAATATAAGTGGATGGCCAGTGCTTGGAAGGGGGCTTCCCGAACAGTCTGGTGTCAAAGATCAGATGGTGTAAATGTAACAGGTAAACCTCCAGCTTCTCTTTGTTCTTTGGACGTCATCTCATAACACACATGTAATTGGTTAAAGAACATAATGAAGATAATCTTTTAGTATTCAACACAGGGTTAGAATGCAGGACTCCTGAGCTGTGTGCCCATCTGGTGACCAATGACAAATTATGGTATTGTATGTTTCAAGTTATCTCTTGCCTAGCACTTTTAGATATTGCTGCTGGAGCTTATTTAATTAAAATACCATTTAACATTAATAAGTGATCATAAGTAAATAATTTTCAAATTACTTTTTCTATAAATTTTACGTATGAATAACTAATTATGTTTTTAAAAATCAGTGTTTTCTTTTTACTGTTTCTGCTTCTTTGCCTTCTGAAGGCAGTACAAACAAGGCCAAAAATACCACCAAAGGAGTTTGATGGTACAAATTTAAATATCTTACATGGATTCAAAAAATCTATGATTTAGAGGCATTCTTATTAAACAATAGAAAAGACCTATTGGTAAATCTCAAACTCAGACCATCTGAGCAGCTTATTTACATGCCCTTGTCCAAAATTGTGATCCATCCCAAGAAGAAATCCAAAGGAAGAACTTTTTATATTGTACTTCGACCAAATATACCTCCAGAGAACTGCTCTAATCTGCCATTACCAAAAGCTTCTCTATCTGAGCTCAGTAAATGCAAGGGGTCCCTGTTATTCCTTGAAGGGGGATAAGACTTGGTCTTCAGATGTGTTAGTGAATCACCCCAAATTTTTTCTAGAAAGGAATGAAGGTCAGAACCAGAACCTCAACCTCAGGCACATGGGCCCCCAAATCACCTCTCCTTAAATGCTTTATCTTTCTAGACCTGACAGGAATCTCTATAGCAACGGCAACAGGCGTGTTGACCGATGGCTGCTCAGGGGCCTGCAAACTTGCTGCAGTGCTTTGAGCCTCCTGTGGGGAGAAAAAGTAATGTGCATTCGGCTACCTCTGAGTAATGCCCATTTATAAATTTAACTTTAATATATACAGTAAGAGAACAGTCACAGGGATCAATACAGTTTTTGAAAACTCTCAGTTTTTACATTGAATTTTAAATTACCTGGAATTACTGAATCCTAATTGCTTATTGCCTCTTTCTGGAAGCTGGATCAGGAAGTCAATTGTGTGTGTGTGAAAGAATGATTTTTTACATGAGAAAGCTGCATCAAGCAATCCTTGGTAAAAGCAACTCCTCCCCGTGGACACATAATAACAAAAAAAGATAACTACAGGGAAACCTTTTGCTCTCTCACAGTATTATGTTTTGGGGGGCATAGCTGCTTCAGCTACCGCACTCTGAGAGGTCTGGGGTGAGAAGAGGCCTGGACAGAGAGGCCCAGGCTTTCTGAACCAGGAGGTATGGTAGGGTCATCTGTTCAGCTCAGAGATGGGAAATGAATGTCTCCATTCCTCTCTAAACTATTCTGAAGAACCTCAACAACCTTCCCAGAGCATCCTATACATTCACATGTTTTTTTTTTCCCAAATATGGATGCAGATAATTTTTATCTGCCTTCTCTCCTAAATGTTAAAAGCTCTTCTCCCACTGCAGTTGGGGTTATTCCCCAATGCAGCAGTAAGCCAAACTTTAAAAGACTCGCCTGTAGAAATCATATTTTTAATTTTTTTTCTATAAAGCAGAGTGTCCAATATATTTCTTTCTAAGACTGTTTGGTACCAAAAAGCCGATGTGTTAATGATTTTTGATAAACTCTATATGCATTCTTTCAACTTTTAGAAGAGATGAGATTCTTTATAAGAAAGAGGCAAGTGTGTAAAGTCATCTTACCTTGATCAATATGTTAATTTATAAATCGTCTTTGTAAAAGACCCAAAATATTGCTTTTCTTTTCCATTGTGTGTTTAATGATATTAACTTCAATATGGCCACTTAACTACAGTTACCTTGCAATAACTGCTTTTCCATAACAACTTTTCCATGAATATTTTGAGTCTGTAATATTGAGAAAAAGACCAAGACTTAGCAATAGGCATCTTTGATTAAATTTCACATGAATCATCAGTCCTATAAATAAAGAAAAATTCTTAGGCTGAGCAGTATAGTTTGAAAATATGGGTTTCTGTCACATCACCAGTGGTCCTTTATGTCATGTATTCCTATCTTAAAACCTCATTTACAACAGTGTAGGCACAGTTGCGACCATACTTGAAAACAAAGAAGAAAAAGAGTGATAAATGGCTGTATTATCAAGTAAAAACAGGCATGCAAAACTAAGGATTTGGTAGCTACATGTGTTTTCTTCTTGATACCCAAAGAATACCTACCCTAAGTTAGCAGAAACAGTGATTTTTCTCCAAAAGAAATATGTATTATTTTAAAAATACATTTATCTAACATAAAGAGTTATCTCAAGAGACAGGAAAATTATGGCTTTCAATCTCCAAGAAAAATTTTAACTTTAAAAGAAAATTAAATCTGCTTTGCAGAATTTGCAGGACTTAGTTTCAGGAACTCCTGACAGAAATAGGCTGTGTGTGATTAGTATTTTACAAATAGCAGCTATAGAATTATCCTTTCAACAAATTCATATTGAACACCTGCTAAGTACTGGGCACTGTGCCATCTCCCCTGGGTGAGAAGGGCCTCAAGTCGCTGAACCCAGTGGTCAAGGTTCCCAAAGTATTTCACGGTCAATCACCAACAGGAACATCCGTGGGATTCCCAAAGCTGTACAACATTCAAAGACACGTTGCCAACAACAGTGCATTTTTATCATAGCAAGAGATACTGTTTGTCAAAACATGATTTTCTGTTCTGCAGGAGGCTGCCTGGTGGTGAGCCAGCCTGATGCCGACAGGTCTTGTAACCCGCCATGTAGCCAGCCCCACTCGTACTGTAGCGAGGTATGTGTGAATTCAGCAGAGCAGACACACCAGCTGCATCATGTGTCCCCCCACTGTCCCTTATGCAATCCACCCCCCAAAAAACCTGTCGAGAGGCACGAAATGTCTATTTTTAGGTGTTTTCTTTTATCACTGTAGACAACTCTGAATGCACTTGCTTTCCCTCTTAGAATACATTTGTGTATAATTCCAAAAGTATGTTCTTTTCCTTACATAGTTAAACAGAAATTACATGTTGGAAGTTCCCAAAACAGTCCTTGATTAGAGCCTTGTCTCCAGCTGGGTCTGCTGTGCTTTCGAAGATTACCTTGAGTGGCTAGTGTGAATCTTCTTGTTCTCCCACAGACGAAAACATGCCATTGTGAAGAAGGATACACTGAAGTCATGTCTTCTAATAGTACACTTGAGCAGTGCACACTTATCCCCGTGGTGGTGATACCCACCGTGGAGGACAAAAGAGATGTGAAAACTAGTCGGGCGGTACATCCAACCCAAACCTCCAGCAACCCAGTAGGACGGGGAAGGACCTGGTTTCTACAGCCATTTGGACCAGGTGAAGTGTCTAAACAGTGTTGGTATAGAAATAATTCTTTAGTTATACATTTAGCTGATGCGAAAGGATTTAAAAAGTGAGCAGACCTTTTCATTTGAGCTATCTATTATTTCATCGACCGGCAGTTATTCTGATACTACCAGCTATTCTTGTATTTCCTACTATTAGTATGAAAAAAGCTCTCTTGCTCAAAGTGCACAGAAATGAAATTACTTTTTCTGAGCAAAGTTCTAGGATTTACTTGAGTGCAATTCCATTCCAAAAGTTGCAAGTACAATTAATTTCACATTGAACAAAAATGAAAATACAAATTAGGGAGAAAATGTTTTGTCATTCAGAAATGGGACAAAGGAGACTATAAAGACATTCTAGAATGTTTAGTTTGATCATAAGTACAGTGATAACTTGAACCTTAAACAGGACATCACAGATGCAGTCCTGTGCTAGGAGGTGTGTGGTGACCCGTCTAATTTATATCCAAACCTGGAGGCTAATCAGACATTTTTCACAATAAACAGCTCTCAGTGTATCCAGTAATGGATTTGAAGCCCATACAGGCTAAAGCTCGAAGGCCCGATGAAATGCTATTCTCTGCTCTGTGCACTTTCTCTCCCCATCTGGATTTAATCATATGCTCATCCCTGGAACTAACCAGGCGCTTGAAAATGTACTGCAAGGGCTGTGTGGCCGCTAAGATCATGCCACTTTTGCTCACACCCTGGAGGAATTACTAACTCAGGAGCAAAGGAAGTTCCATTAGATACATGAGCTGAGCTAGGGGGGAAGGAATTTGCATAACCAGCTCATCTCCATGTCTAATACATTAAGCCAAAGTACTCTCCCTTATTGGAGAATCAGTATTGAATTTTTAAGGTATTTTAAATATTTGGATGATTAACCTTTAATCACATTATCCTTACCTTGAGTAGCTTTTTAGTGGAAGATACAATTTATTTTGCAAAGATGCTTTGTCTGTGTAAGCATGGGGAACTCTTCTCTAGGTGTTCAGAATAGCAGGCCAGCGAATAACCAGTAGCAATCTTGACCTTGGCCAAGAATTCAAGCAACTCTCCTCGCATCAAAATCAGGTTGTTTTTTTTAAGAAGGAGAATATTATTGTCATTATTTTTAATTTAATATCTAGTTTTTCCAAAGTGAAAATTTTAATATATTAAAAGGGTTCTGAAAAATTATACTGAGACATCTTTGATTTTAAAAAAGCCAAAGAACATTTATTGATAAAAACTCTCAAGGCCGAGAAAACCAACAGGGCAACAGCTCTTCTGATCTTAAACTCAGTTCAATTTAAAAAAAATAAAAAAAATCTGTAGCATTAAAAGGAAAGGATATTTAGAATATTAATTGAGTTTATTTCCAGCAAATAACTTTAACTTGATGCAGGTGTGAAAAATATTCCACCATACCAATTTGCTTTTGATGTCTTTCAAATATTGAATAAACTAGAGTCTATATAAAGTCAATTTTGTCCAATCTATAACTTTAACACTAATATCAAATATTTAATGGTATGTTTGCAGCAGAAAATATGTCGATGTGAGGATCAAATTAAATTAAGCAGTGTCATTAATAGCATCTTGTGCTTGAAGTTTAAAACCAAGAATTTCAAAGAACATGAGACCAGAAAACCAAATTAGAAAAGTCCCTGTCATGTCTGACCCCTATATTAGTAAAGATAGAAAAAATTATTTAGAGTTTTTTTGCGTTAGCTAAACAAGCTTTTTAAAAAAATGATGTTGTCAAACCAATTTTAGAACACCGTAAGCATAGACTGAATAAAAAGATTGTTAATTCAAAAAATTAAATATATTTCCCTTCATTTCATCTGGAACAAAAATGGTAAAAAAACAAAGTCTGTGTTTAAATATCAATACATGTCAACTCAAGATTTTAAGACTTTTTAAAAATTGCATTACTTTTATCTTTTCCTGTAATTTCCATTCTCAAGCTACATTGAAAATCATAAGAAAATATTTGTACAGTATTACACATGTACTGAGTTTGGAGTAAAATTAGGTTAAGAGGCAGCAGAAGTTTAGACATATAAGCTAGAAATATGAAATTTAAACATTATTTATTACTTTTCAATTCAATTTTCATAGATAACTTATCTTTAATGAAGCAGCATCTAACTCATAATAGCAGCTTTGCATTAATCATTAACTGTGCTGAAGCAGTCATTCATTATGAGTTTTGAAAGAAATTGGTCATATGTGGTTGGTCATTGGTCATAGTTAAAGACTGTCTCATTTATACCAGACTAATGTAAATTAATAACTAATATCCATTCTTCTTAGATGGGAGACTAAAGACCTGGGTTTATGGTGTAGCAGCCGGGGCATTTGTGTTACTCATCTTTATTGTCTCCATGATTTATCTAGCTTGGTGAGTGTTTAAATATTTAAAAAATATAAGGGGGTATACAATGTCTCTATATCAGAGAAAAGACTTTCCATTAACCATAACACAGAAACAGCAATCTAATGTCTCAAATAAGTATTCTATATTTCTTTAGTGTTCACATGAAGTTTTTATTTTTTATTTTTTAAAAAGCATGGCTTTAGTTCAAATCTACCAAATTGGAGTCATTCATGTCTGAAGGTGAGCTAGAACTGCTGCTGGTCATATTTTCAAGTGTATTCTCTTGAAAGTATCAAAAGAATTCGTTGCACGGCCGATAGCAAATTGTAGATTTTTATTCCTTCCACTACCAGAGGAAGATAGTATGGGAATATCTCATCTTACTCAACTATCTTGTAAAACATTTATTATTTATAAATTATGTATCGTAAATACAGCCAATCATATCATGATGTTATTTCTGCTGTTAATAGTAAATGAATTCCGCTTGGATAATTTATGTTTTATAAGATAATACAATATTTGAAGTGTATTTAAAGTTTGTTCAGAACATTAAACTGTGAAATTCAAAGAGATCAGAAAATCAAATTCTGAATTTAGGCAGTGTAGGCAATTAGACAGTTTAGGTCTGTCAACTTGGTTTGCTTTTTTAAAAAATTTAAAGGAATCAAATTTACAATTAAAGACTGATTTTATTCTCCTCATTTAAATGAATCTTGTTTTTACAGCAAAAAGCCAAAGAAACCCCAAAGAAGGCAAAACAACCGACTAAAACCTTTAACCTTAGCCTATGATGGTGATGCAGACATGTAACATACATCTTTTCCTGGAAACAACCAGTTTCGGCTTTCTGACTTTGTAGTAGATATCCAGAGGCCACAACAAACGTATCCAAACTGTGTGGATTAAAATGCATTTTAACTTTTTAAAAGAGCATCATAAAGACAAGAGTAACAGTTCTGCTGCCACTGGAGATATTTAAGACTACCGCTTAAAGACCATCCACCCTTAGAATTCTAGGAGATTTAGTTGACTACATGCTGCATTCAGAGAGTTTGATGTCATCTTTTCTGAAATCTACCAACTGAAAACCACTCTTTCATCTCTAAAAATTAATGGCAGAATTGGCCATTTTGGATGCTTGGGGCAAGACCATCTGCAGTGTTGACCCATAAAACTTTCTGGCATGAAGAGTTTATACCAAGATCTCTGTACAATACTATACTGAAGCGTAACAACATGTATACTCAAATGAATGATACACATTATGTCAGATTATGTACTTGTTAATAAGCAGTTTTAACAATTAATAAGAAATAAGCTCTCAGCTAGGCAGAAAACCCATTGAAAACATTCAGCATCTTGGTGGTTGATGGTAGCTTTTATTGACTTGTAGTTCAGAGACAAAGACTCTTTTCTAAGACTTCCTTCTTGTCTCTCTTCAAAGCACGAATACGGGACATGTACTAGTATCTTAGAAGAAAGAGTCCTCAAGTTCAGTATTTTATAGTGGTTATTGTACGGAAAACTAATTTACTTGTGTTAATACATTTCTACTTTCCCTAATTTTCAAACTGGTTGCCTGCATCTTTTTTGCTATATGGAAGGCACATTTTTGCACTATATTAGTGCACTGTGATAGGCTCTGAACCAATATTGCCATAGAAACTGCCTCTTTTCATATGGGATGAAGACATCTGTGCTGAGAGTGTCAAGGAGACATTTGCAAGTTCTTGTATCCTGAAGAGAGTAAAGTTCCGTTTGGATGGCGACAAGATAGAATCAGCTGTTACACTTGCTGTCTACACACTTACTCATCACTGCAGCCATTGTGCAATTGACAACATGGCAGTAATTTAAGTGTTGAAGTCCCCAACCCATGAACCCTCCAGAAGGTGAATTCCCCTAGTTGGTTTGTAATTGTTCTTTGAAGGCTGTTTATGACTAGATTTTTATATTTGTTATCTTTGTTAAAAAAAGAAAAGAAAAGAAAAAAAGGAACTGGTTGTCTTTTTATTTTGAGCAGATGGAGAAGATAATGTATCAATAACTTTTGTAACTAAAGAAATCAAAACTATGTGTTGATTTTTCTTTCTCCTAAATCTGTTTGCCCAATTTCAGAGTGAATGTCTGCCTAGCAAAAAGGATGTCAAAATGTATGATCTTTTGTCCTTCTCACTGGTAAAATCTGAAGCAGTCTTTTTACTGTATGATTTTAAAAACTAAAACATTTAGACAAGAAGAATAAGTACCTTGTCCAGGGCTTCATTCAATATCTAGACCAAGGGTGGCAGACTTTTTCTGTAAAGGGCCAGATAGGAAATCTTTTCAGCCAGGTCTATGTTGCCGATTCTCAACTCTGCTGTTCACAGTAAGTGAAGAAATGAAAATGGCTGTTTTCCAATAACTTTCTTTACAAAAACAGCCAACAGGCCACATTTGCAAGCTGCAGTATGCTGACTCCTGGTCTAGATGTGTGTGGGTTGTTGTTTTTTTACAGTTACAAAATTTTTTTTTCTTTATATCTATACTCTCTTGTTTTCTACTTTTAATTTTTTTTCCGTAGATGATTTTGTTGAATGTTAACTCTATATGGTGTCATCTTTAGTTTTCGTTCATTTACCCTCTGACTACAATGAATGTTTAATTTCTAAGGTGAAAGCATACATACTTTAAATTTATCATTGTATTGGAAGTATCTATAATTTTAACAGATGTAGCCCTGGGAATGGCACAGTGGGACAATATCTAATTTAGCAGTTTTCTCCTATGAAAAGAAAATTCAAAAGGTGCCATTAAAAAGCAATACCATTTTTCAGGCAACGTTATTGCAACAACCTCTGGGAGAGAGGAGAACATTAGGTCTTCAGGTAAAAAAAAAAATAATAGTATAACAACCCTTTTTATCTTAATTGTAGCTGTGTTGCTTTAGAAGTGGTTTGCGTTAGAAAGTATTTTGCCTTCATGTTGGAGTTTGGCTCCCCCTGCTGTTCATTAGTGTATTTGCAAAGATTACAAAGGACATCAGATTAGGATATGATGGTCTCCAAAACGAAAGTTTTCTTTGTATTTCAATAGGAACTCAATGCGGAAAGCACAGACCCCTTATTCAGTAGTCACTGTATTCGGCAATGTAAATCATTTAAAAGCGAAAAGGTAGTCAGGAAGACGAGAACTTTACTTTTAAACCAGGAATTTAAACAAAGAAAATCAAAACAAAAATCCACTTAATCTGTTTTATTGAACAGGAGGACAAAAGTAATACTGTTACTCTAAAACTGTGATTGTCAATATAAATACTCAGGGGACTTCCAGATAATTAAATTGATCTCTTTGAATAAAATAAACTTCATTTGTCTGAAATGGTTGAGAAAGAATCTATTGCAGTTACTTGTAAAATTCAGCGAACAGTCATGAAACGTGTGCATGCCTAACAATTTTGAAATGTGGAAGCGCATAAAATACTGTTCCCACTAAAGCTATGTTTAATATATTGTAAAATGTCACTAATTCAGGACACAAATCAGTATCATATTGTAAGAATTAAATGAATTAAGAGATCAAAAAACATAAAATGCTATGAAAATACATATTTTACTCATAAGTTGATTACATGTACAGTATGTATATGCAGAAGAGATTAGGTTAAATATTTCCTAACATTGGGGAACACATTGGAAGATCACTGTGAGGATAAATAAGTAATACTAGAATGTTTCTTGTTAGAAAAGTGGAAAGAGAGCAGTGTGGCTATCAGGCTAATTTGGACAAATGGGACGTTACTATATTCATGTTTATAACATGAAAATGGCCTTATCTTTGTTTCTGGCGTGAGTCAATAATGAGTTAAATATTATACCGGAATATCATCAAAATCTTATTCTTCCTGTTCATTCTAAGAATTCAGGAGGGGACTAGAATTACTAATGACAGTAAGTTGACATTTTTGCCTTACCAAAATAGTCTGTGAGCCCAAAAAGACTTTGAATGACTGTTCTATATGTACGAAAGTCTGCTTGGTTTAACAAAAGAAAAAATTTGACACAGTATTATATGACTGTTGGACTGTTTCAATAGAAACCATATAGAAGTGGCATATCTAATCTCTCTTAAAAGGGACTGATTTGCTTATTCATCTATACCTAATCCAATATATTGACCATACTCTTTATTTCAAAACCTTTTTGAGGACACTACAGTGTAGCTTCAACTAATCGAAAGGGAATACATAAAAGCATGTTTCTGATCACTTATAACAAAGCACAAATTACTTATAACAAGACAGATATTTATTGACACATGTAAGACACTCTTAGGCAACATAAACAATAATTAGTTATGGCTTTTTATATACATAGTTCCTAAGACACTCAGAAAAAGGAAAGAATGCTTGAATGAAGATAGCACTTAAACACACGGACCCCTCCTCTAAGTTTGTTTTTAAATGTGCTTAGTCTTTTTTCCTATGTAATGTGTCTTAGGCTATGCTGTTTGGGGTTTGGTCTCCCCTACTGCACCCTCGTGTAGGGGCAATGGTCATTGTGGCTTCATCAGAACTCTATTCAGTTCCTGGACATCCCAAGATAAAGTCACTTCTTATTTCTTAAGGGAAGCACACATTGATGACCTATGTCCTTGATCCTTTCTGGTGATTTTCTCTGCATGGTCTCTCTCCACTCTCAATAGCTAATCCTGTCTACTACCCTCAGAACTACCTTCCACTAAATAGGCTGAAATGTTTAATGAGAAAAAGAGGAGAATACCTGCAGGTCCTTCCTGTAAGAATCAAGGTGTCACTCAGAGTGAACATCTTGACTTGAACAGAATGCACTGGTCAAAGAAATGAAGGTAGGGGGAAGGGAAGATATGGAAGGCATGCAGAACAGAAGGAAAGTCCTTATCTGTAAAAACGTGAATTCCCACACATGCTTTAGCCCGGCCCAGTCTCCTCCGATTACTCTTACCTCCATCTTGGTCCCCTTCCCAGACCACACAAACGGTGAGGGAGGCCTGCGCCCTTCGATATGGAGCAGAAAGAAGCGTCTATTCTTCAGCTGATTTGGGGTTTAAATAGAATTGCAACAATCTTGCTTCCCAAATGATCCGGGATCTCCCTGCTTTAAAAATTATTGCCAAATTCAAATGCGTTTTTCTGTTTCCCCCCTAAGACTGAGGGTTTTGAAAGGACAGTAGTCCATGAGCAAATTTGTGGGGAACCTTGTCAGGCATGGTCTTTCCTGGACCTGTAGAGATGAGAACAACATCTGCCCATTTAAGTAACAACTGTCAACACTTAGTCCTGTCCTCAGGTGGGCCTGGCCACAGGATAGGGTCTCTGGAATTTAGAACTGGAGTGTGGGCCTAGCGACTAGTTATTCTTCTAGTAAAAGGATGTTTTGCAGTGTGATATGATCATTCTATGCAGAGACACTGAAAATTGGTTATGTCTACATTATTGAATGAAACAAAAGCAAAATTAATCCATTTAATGTTGCAGTTTCATCATTTTGTGCTTCTACCAAATCAGATCTTAAAAAGGGCAGTATTGAAGAGTTTTGGTGTGTGGGAGCCATGTTTTCAGTGATAGAAAATCTCCATTTTATTTAATTGCCAGTTTTATTGTTGTGCTTTGTGGGTATTTTCTTTTCTTTTTTTTTTTTTCTATTTTTATGTGATAGTTTCTAGATTACCTACTTTTAAACCCCAGTGAAATTTTCCCAACTATTTTTCAGGAGTCTATTCATGTTTATTTTTAGAAAAATAAACATTTAGTTTTCTTTACTGGTACTTTTTCTTCCCCATTTTTATCACAGAGATTTGAAGAAATCAGAATCTGTCATTGTAAAATATAACTGTATTAAATCTGCAATCTGTCTTTCTATAAATTATAATCCCTTAAATGTGTATCTTTTGTTAACTTAACTACCTGAATATTTATTTTATTTAAATAAGGAGGCAGCTGTCTAAGAAGTTTTTGTTAATATTACTTTGTAAATTGTGTAATGTAATTTATTTTAAATTATGTACACTTCCTTTTTAACGCACAAAATGTCTATGTACAATTAACTACAGATTTGCAAATAATGTCACTAAGCTTTATTCAGTGAATACAGATGGCATGTGAAGATGTAATATGCTTTTTTACATTTTCATATGGGTTATTTGTAAGTAACTATATCGCTGACAAACATAAACACGGAAATCATTTTCATTCTAATCATGTGTGTCTGTGTTTTGATTTGCATTGCTTTTTCCATACATGTAGATTAAAATTTTTTTCAGGGAATACCAAAATCCTTTTTTACTACTGAATTTCCCTTTCCTGGGTCTTTCATAATGACTCCAAGTAGAAAGTTCAATAAATGCACACTTTTACTTTAAAAGTCAACTGAAGCCACCAGATGAATCATCATAGACAAAGGGCCTCTTGGTTTCTGGTCAGTCGAAAGAAGGGAGCAGCAAAGAATGCCAGAATACTTTAGGAGAGAGCACAGCCCTTCCCACCCATCACTCATGAGGCAAGCCTTTAGCTATCTCGTCTTCCTTGTCTACCCATAGACGACCAAACCTGAAAATCAAAGCAGGAGCTCCTACACTAAGAGGGATGCACAAACTAAGCAAATTACTGCCAGGGTAGTTTGCAATTAAAACATTTCCTGAAATAGCTGCTAAATTATAACGAAGCAGGGAGCCCCGTAGGCCCTCAGTCCACTCATCATTCAACCATGCAGCCGGCCCCCAACGCTTGATGAGGAAAGTCATTTCCAGTCTTTTTATTTTCTGTATTACTCATTGCAACGGAACCTAGATGACACAAATTTTAACATATAGTACCCAGAAATTTCTTCCTATATCCTGGATATTCATAGTCAAATTGCTAACTTCATTTTTTATTTTACAGTTCCAGTTTATGTCCTGCAAACACAAATACAAATATGACTGGTCTGCGTTCTGTGTTTGCTCCTTCTGTGTCCCTAGTGATTCCTTTCATTAACTCTGAATCTATTCCAATAAAGGGCCAACACACACATTTCAATCTACGTCTCTCATCAGTGCCAGCGACTCCGAAAATAAATTAGGTGAGTACGAAAATGCATAAATGCAGTCAGGCTTTCTGATATTGCGGTTTTTGTTGTTTGAGTCAGTGTCTCACTTTGTCACCCAGGCTGGAGTGTAGTGGCATGATCACAGTTCACTGAAGCCTTGACCTCCTTGACTCAGGTGATCTTTCTGACTCAGCCTCCTGAGAAGCTGGGACTACAACTGCGCATCATGCCCAGCTAATTTTTTAAT
>CAUYQG010122107.1:0-22043 GCA_963574415.1 Tarsius wallacei | reverse complement strand
AACAACAACAAAAGTCCAGGACCTGATGAATTCACAGCAGAATTTTACCACACCTTCAAAGAAGAGCTGGTACCAACTTTACTGAAGCTATTTCTAAAGATTAAGGAGGTAGAAATCTTCCTTAACTCATTCCGTGAGTCCAGTATGACTATGATACCAAAGTCAGCAAAAGACAAAACAATAAAAGAAAACTACAGACCAATATCCCTTATGAACATAGACACAAAAATCCTCAATAAAATATTAGCAAACTGAATACAACAGCAAATAAAATAATAATAATAATAATAATAATAATAATAATAATAATAATAATCAGCACAACCAAGTGTGTTTTATCCCAGGGATGCAAGGGTGGTTCAACATATGCAAGTCAGTAAACAGGATCCACTACATAAACAGAATTAAAAACAAAAGTCAATGATTTCAATAGACTATAATAAAAGGATTGACTGTAGTGGGAAACTGTGGAGCGGTGGGGGGCAGGGAGGTGGGACTGACAGTAGTGGAAATCTGCCTGGGGAAGGGGGAGGTCACACCTCATCAGCAAGGGTACCTGCACGGTGAATATTTGCAAACCTAACCCTGAAATGTACCCTATAATTTTAAAATAAAAAAAAATTTAAACGTTAAAAAAAAAAAATCTTATAGGATGAAAGAAGGTAGGAAATCCAAGGAAAGGCATTGTTATGGGAATTTCCTCGTGGTCATTCATGTAGTTAATTGGCAAAAATGTTTCCTTTCTTTATAGGAGCTAAAACTGAGGCTCAGAGATATTAGGGGAATCAGCCAGCCAGTGAGAAGCTGAACAAAGACTGAACATATCTGTCTTATGCCCAAGTTTAACACATAACTTAGCCCTAAAGATGGAGTCCATGTTTGGAAGACCAGTGACAAATCTGTGCAAACATATCAACTCTGGGGTGCTACTCTGTTGATCTTCTTTGCACCACAGCCTCGTCCTCCATGAGCCAGTACACCAGGTCCTGCTAACTGGGGCATGGGGAAATTTTTGTTTCATCTGAAATAGCATCCAACAAGCAATGATTGGGTACAAATCACCAATAGTGGCAATCCCTCTCTAATATAGATTTCTGATTAGATACAACAGCCGTCCGTTTTAACTAAATAGCAGTCATTTACACTGAGTAGTGAAGCACTCACCCTGGAGAAAACTTACAGGGCTATAGATTATTAAATGAATAATTCAAATGTTACCGTAATGATCCACACCAAAGTCTTCTTCCTGTTACTTCTCTATATCACACTGCAACATATTATGCCCTGTGGGACACTGGCTTTGTCTTCCAATGACACAAGCTCAGCCAGACAGCATTAAACACACTTATTTACACTGAGCTTCTTTGGGGTCTTTAACGGGTGAATATGAATGATGTGCAGCAATTTTCTAACTTTCAGTGGGAGGAACATCTATTAAACATAGTTAGATGATGTGCATTCGGTGCTCGGAGATAAGGAAGTCCTCCTTCGACATTTGAGCTAAGTGACTTGCTATTTAAATCCTTCATTTCTGGTACGATTCTGTTTTCTTTAGATTCCTTCACTGAGTACATTCTAGTAACGAGTTTTGAACCAGTCCTAGAAGAGTTACTGTGGGTCACTTCAGATGATTTGAAGTCAAAAGAGAAAGACAAATGTAGCCAAGATAACTAAGGTTCTCATATTTGCAAGCTGAAGAGGGGTTGACTTGGTATAAGAGTTGAAAACACAGAGGCTGAATAAGCAACCACATCAACAGTCACAGGAAGAAGAAAAATGATCACCAAACCTTTTTAAACGCCCATCCTATCGGAAAAGTAAATGCAAGCATCTGCAACATACAGACATTAGTGTTCAGATAGAATAGAATATATATGCATATATATTCCACATACACACATATTTAAGTATATATCTATATATAATTAACCGAAATAAACAAGGCTTAAAGTTGAGCTAAAAGCAAAACAATGTATATTTTAATAATTTGTCGCTCATGTTTTACTTTTTATTATCTTTTGTATCCTAGGGCAGAAAATGCACTCGAGGCAACGATTATTCTGCATAATAGCGATGGTAAATTTAAATTTTATTCTTCTAGGTAACTTTGACACCTGGTGGTCAAGTGGCAATGATGAGGTTGCATCAGGAAAGGGAGAGCTATCATCCATGCCATTTTCTTGCCATTTGCTTATGCTGACATTTTAGTATTGCCTCTAATCCAGTCTCATAGCAGCAATCTGGTTTGTAAATAGCCAAACACAATACTATATTCTGCAAATCCAACTGACAGGGCGCAATCCCGTGATCAGAAATGGTTAAGAGGGAACTATGGCAGCGCTTCCATACCATGGTCTGACTGCTTGCTTCGATTGTCTCGCTTATCTCATGTTATTTGTAACTGAAGGGCAGGAGAATGGACCAGAGTGCCATTGCCAGACCATTCTAACTCTCAGGGAAGATTATTTTATAGGCTGTAAATTGGCTTAAGATATAAACATAAAGTGGTGTTCTAATATTTTGTTCCAGAACCTCAATTAGTAATATTTAGTTCTCCCCGGAACTCTGTGCTAAGCTGAAAATGACTCCCCAAAATAGGCCCATATCCTCATCTCAGCAACTGTCACTGTTACCTTATTCGGAAAAAGAGTCTTTGCAGTTATAATTAAGGATCTTAAGATGAGTCTCTCCTAAATTATCCAGATGTGCCCTAAATGCCATTACGAGTATTCTTCTAAGAGAGAAGCTGAAAGAGATTGGACACACACACACACACACACACACACAATGAGTCATCTTGGCCAGAGAGGCAGACAATGGAATGATGTGGCCACAAGCCAAGGAATGCTGACACCCACCAGAAGTGGAAAGACACAAGGGAGATATTTTCCCACAGAGACTCTGAAGGGAGCACAGGCAGTCCTGCTGATACCTTTTGTTCAGACCCCCGGCCTCTAGAACACTGAGAGAATAGGTATGTATTGTTTGAGGTAATTATTCTGGCATCCACAGGAAACTCACGTAGCATCAAATGTCAATTTAGAGTACGCTAAAATCAGAAAACAAATATGCAAGTAAATAACTAGATATGGGAAGGGATGAGTCTGATTAGTGATTTTTAAGTGGGCAAGCATTAGGGCATGACTTTATGGAGGGCCTGGTGCTAAAGCACCAGTTCCTAAAAGGCCCAAGCAATCATAAGCTTCCGTGTTCTTGGTTGAAGAAGACACAAATGTGACCGCTATGTGTCCAAGATTATATGGAAGATCTTCACATTCTTGTCATTTTATTTCCACCTGACAACAAATGTCTGGGGATTGATATACTTTCTCCTTCTTATGTGGAAGAAGTGGAGGCTCAGAGATACTAAATCACTTGTTCAAGATCAAAGAACTTGATAACTGCAAGATTGGAGTTGCGATCCAGGTCTTCTGACTCCAAGGCCCCTTTTCGTATGTCATAAACTCAATAATAGCCTGTGGTTCGCTCTTCTGAAAGAGGAGCAGGATGAATTCCAGGTTTCCCAGGCCCATTGCAGATTCAAGTCTATAAATTTGTAGTAGATGTCACTGGGAAAGTGTGCCTCCATCCTGCGTGGCTGTGTCCCGGGTATATACATCAAGTGATGCAATTGGCACTCATTCTTATAATTCTCCGTAATTTAAGTGGATGAATCATGTGGCACTGCTATCTCCTTCATTCAGAAAAATTTAGCACATTCCCTTGAAGTACATAAACAAGGGTTCAAGTTTGTACTGCAATATATGTATAACCAGAAATGGCCTTTGACATTTTCGGAAACCAAAAACCCTTCTCCTAATCCTAAAGATTCTACTTACTGTTTCTCCTCTTTGATGTTCTTCTCCAGGGACCAGTTCCTGTGATCCCATTAGCTAATTAGCAGGAAATGTGCTTCTTAAAAATTAAAAAAAAATTCTACTGTCAGTTACTTATGACATCTGCTAAAGTCATCAGAAAATGTAATCCATTCCTCCACTGTCTTGCAAGGCATGCTATGCCACATTTCACAGAAAGGAACAGATGTAGCAAAGCCTGTTAGTGATATCAATGGCACCATGGTGTAAGCTACTGAATACTTTCCAGAACCCATCATGCATTGGTGACCACAGATTTTTGCAAAGGCCTTTGAACAGGTAAAAATAGGTCTTCTTCCCTCAAAGCAGAACTTTAGAATTGGATTCCATCTGTACATCAGTCCATCCTATCCTGACCCACACCTTCCCCTGGCAAGAGAGAGAGAACCCCAACACATGTCTGGGGCATGTGTCCCAGTTTTCCCTGTCCTGAGACTCTTGTGCTTGGCCTGCTGTCTTTCTGCACCTGCTCCCACATGGCCCTCTGTCTTGGTTTCCTCCTGTGGCTAAAGGTTCATGGGCACATCTTCATAGTTGGTGCCTATGCCTGGTTTCTTCCTCTTGTATGTTTCATTTCTGTCCAGAGACCTTGGCTCAAAGTCACGTCGGTATTGTGTTCTGCTTCAGACCAGCTCACTGTCCCAGAGAATTTGGTTTCCTGCTCCAGAAAACTGGTGGGGACTCTGATCTGGCCACTTGACCACACTGTGCAAAGACATTTGTAGTTCCAGCCAAGTTGAGGCTTTTAAAGAGGTCTCCAACCTCAAGGATTCTTAAGAACCACAGACTGCTTTTTCTAATCCAGATAATATGCTAATTAATAGTATTTCTACTGCTCCAGTGAGTTCACAATCTAGATATGTAAATATATAAATGCAGTACCAATTATAAATTCAATATAGAGAGAAACACAAGGCATAGAAGTTTTAGGAAGAAGAAAATGATCAGCTTCAATTAAAAAGCAGGGACATCTTTGCTGAAGAAATTAAAACTAACTTGATCTTTAAGCAATGACCAGGATTTCCCCAGACAGGCAGAGAGGAGAAGGATGTTTACCTAATTTGAAGGAAAAACAGAGTCACAGAACCAAAAGGTGAAACTGTGACTGCTTGGGCAGTTGTAAAGCTTTTGGCATTGTCAGACAAGCAAACAAGGACATCAGAAAGACTGATGACATCTTCCTGGACGGCCTCCTGGAACAGAATCAGGGGCTTGTTTTTCAAGTTTCCGAAACACCCCAAATTGAGTATAAAGCCATGCAATGAATTCAGGAAAATATTTATAAGCTGCAATTTTCAATTTGAATATTAAAAAACACACAGAAAACCTCCTCTGTGTCTGAGACCTTGACAGAAAAAACAGTGGAGCCCTGTTTCACAAGCTAAGTAGGACTGGAAGTAGACTTATGTCGGCTTTTGCCTCCCGTTTGCTCCCTGGTAAGTCCTGGCTGCAGAATCCTATGAAACTGTATTTAAGAAATGGGGTTCAAAATCGCCTGTGCATTAGTAGCACAAGTTCTTTGCTGAAATTTCGATCACTCCATGTCGAATATTTAGAGGTCAGGGAAAGGGTGTTTATCTCCCCATCTGTCCCCGTCTGTCTAGCTCAAGGTGAAAACTAACTATGTGCTTTTTAACATTTATGTGAAAGATCAATATCATAAGAAGTAGAATACAATAATGTAACGTATTAATTTCAAAATGATGGACCACTACAGAAGGTAAATGTTTCTGGATTTCATTGGAAAATGCATGTTCTTTGAGGTCAGCTAGACCTAAATTCAAAACTCGATTCTTTCACACACTGGGTGTGAGACAATGAGAAGTCTTTTCCATCTCTTTGAGATTTTATGTCTTCAACTGTAAAATTGGGATAGTCACCAACATATAGATTTTTTAAAATTTAGGCAAAGTGTAGTAGCAAATATAAAGTCAGCACAGCTCAGTGATGAAGAATACAGACCCTTAAGGTGCATTACTGAGGTCCGAATTCCAACCTGCCACTGCCTAGCTATGTAACTCTGAGCAGGTTATGTATCCATGCTGTACTCCATGTACTTTATCTTAAAAATAGGAGTGATCACGGCATCTGTCACGTAGAGATTGTGCGTGAGGGTTCAGTGAGTCAATATGCATGAATCCCTGCTGTGGCTGGGTCACAGTAATTGCTCTCTCAGTAGTAGCTATTAGTATTGTAAGACCCTTGGGATATAAGAAGTGGTCAGTAAGATAGAGTTGGATGAGGACAGAGCTTGACGAGTTTGAGGAGGAGTTTCTGGACCTGAATTGTCTTTGAACCTTAGAATGTGCCGTTGGCATAGGACTGAGTGGGCAGCCATAGAAAAGCAAAGCTGAACTGAATTCCTGGTCAACTGAGAAGCAGGAACCAGTTGCAATACCAAACTGCAGTAAAAGTCAAAAGCCTGCTTTAGACGGCATCAAATGATGACGCGAGCTCCAGCATGGATCTCCTATAGAGATTCTCTAAGGCAATGGAGTGAGGGAGAGCCCTAGCCTGGGAGTGCATCTGATTTCATAGACTAATAGCATATATTAATAATAGCACATGATATACTAATAGTAGAATATCAAAGAAGAAAGACGACTAGAGTCAACTGCCAAATTTTGTCCATGAACATTAAATAGTTATATTTTAAGATATGCAATCAGTTATCAAAAATGGCATCACCAGAGAAACGTAATTTAATGTCATCCATAGTCAACAATACAGTGTGGATCTCAAGGCCCATAGGCAATAAGAAAACTTATTTTTCTGAATCATGTATTCAACTTTACTGAATTCTGCCATCTGAAAGTGACACTAACAGTATGTATCTGGAGTTCTTTGTTCTAACAATTTGCCCCTTTCCTTCCGGAAGGGTTAGAGCTAAACCATTTTAAGTAAGAACGCCCCTTTCCAGATTGTCAACCTAGGCAACAGAGGTGTGCAAACAACAAGCTGCAGTGAGCCATTTTCCCTGAGGCTTGAAAAATAAGATTGCTTTGATCAGACATGTATTTTTCATTGGGGGACTTGTTTCACCCTACCTTCTGTGCAGAAGCACGAGAGCGTCACCGTGCAACCACATGGCTCCTCACAGGGGCTCTACACACACATTTTTATTCCTTGTTTGATCCACATCTGGAAGATCCAGTGTCAAATGATTTGCTTTCTTCCATTCTAATAAGAGGGTAGAGCAAATGTAAACACACTGTAGATTAATGTAAACACACATCTTTATTCAAGCAACTCTCTGCCTGCTGCTGGCGGCATCTGTTGCAGAGGATTTTATCAAAAATGGCAGAAGGATCCTTGGACTAAAAATCATAATTTTTCAGTACTTTAGGGATTAAGCAGGAATTCGAGATGGGATTTCTCTTCAGCTTTTTATCCCTAATTTTGAACAGTGTCAACAAACATACACACACGCACACACACTCACACAACTGTATGAACTCTTGCACCATTTTCCTCTGGTCCTAGATAATAGAGTTAGCAAAGCAAATCCTCAAAGGGATCCTGTGAGTGAGGAAATGGGACTCAGGAAGATCTGGTTCTTGGTACATCATTAAAAATCTCTAGACATCACTGGGTTTACATATAGCAAAAAATGCACTATTAGTCTAGACAATTTACATTCAAATGATTTCCTTTTTGTGTGTGTGTGAGAAAGCAGGATCTATTGAGAGGACAGAAAAGCTCCCCCAGGGGGAGGGGACCAGAAGGGGTTGCCCCAAATGATTCCTTAAAGATACTTTCTATCCACGAAAGTTCTTTCTCTTGAGTTTCAGTTTTCTAATTTTTAAGAGGATAATAATTTTCATTATCGCAAAATTAACAATCTTGTCCTGATTATGCATAATCATATGTGAACAGTGATTTTAAAAGAGAGAAATACTGGTTAAATTATCAGATTTTAGTATGTTTTAATAGAGTGGGAAAAAAGTGAGCACACAGATCTGACCACAATCTGAAAGTGCCATGTAATGCCAGTTGCAGTGGGATATCACAGAGAACTAACTAGAGTCCTTGTGGAATAGCAGAGAATTTAACTAGAATCTCAGTGTCAAGATCAGAGAAAAAACTGGAGCCAGGTATCCCAAGACCCACTCTTGCCCCACCCAGGTTCTAACTGACAGAATCAGCAGACACCACAGTCACGGGTTAAAAAGAATGTCAACATATGGCAATGACTAAGTGTGAAAGCTCAGGCATTAGACTGCAGGTGTTCACACCTTGCTCCGCTATTCATCAGCTAGAGACACGGACCAGGTTCTGTAACCTCTGTGTCTTCTGTATCTTCATGGGTTGAATAGGGATGGCATTGTTGCTAATGCTAAGGATAGAATGAGATAATGCACATCAAAATTTACAGTAACCACTACATGCAATAATCATCTCTCAATGAATACCAGCTCTTATCACCATCATCCTGATCATTGCTGACGCCACAGGCCACCAGATTTCCACCTCCCACATTCAGAGAAAGCTAAAAAATGACCAGAACAGAGAATTTGCCAAGGCCATCCACCACCCTTCCTGAAAGTAGACTGGTTTGTGGTGACCAAAAGTCTCGGTTTTCTTAAGCTTGCCCCTTTCTTTTGTTTGTTTACGAGAGGTCTCACTCTGTTTCCCAGGCTGGAGTGCAGTGGTGCCATGATAGCTCACTGCAGCCTCAAATTCCTGGGCTCAAGTGATTCTTCCACCTCAGCCTCCCCAGTAATTGGGACTACAGGTGTGTGCCACCGTACCAGGTCATTTTTTATTTTTGGTAGAGACAGGGTCTCACTGTTGCCTAGGCTGGTCTTGAGCTCTTGGCCTCGAGCAATCCTCTTGCTCCAGACTCCCAAAATGCTAAGATTACAAGTCTGGCCCACCAAGCCTGGCTGTGGTTTTAGCAGTGAAAGTGCCCATCCCGGGAAATCCCCAGTTTCTGAGAAACGGGGACAGCTGGTCGCCCTATGAGGAACAGCTGAATCAACTAAACAGATTCTCATTGCTGCATTCAGTCATAGGAGAGAGACAAGAAAGGCAGGCTGCCCTCCTGGAGAAAGCCCTTCTTTTTGCCAACAGGAAGAGAAAACAATGTTTGCCGTCTCAAGGAAAGTTCAGGCAGGCCCAAACTTCAAGCTCCTTACTACTACCTGCCAGGGAAATCCAGGCCAGGAACACCGTCAGTTCCTAGGCACCCTGGTACACTGCACCCCCTCCCCAGGAGACAGGAGTGGTGGCAAAGGGATCTGGATCACTTACCTTTTTGAGTGAGTGAGATTCAACATGACCCCAGTCTTAACTACAGTAGTCAGGTAGGGGCCACTCAATCCAGACATGATTCAGTGTCTTCAACTCACTTTATGTAATCCACAGATGACGCATTATTCTGGAATTAAAAGGATGAACATATGGCTCAAAAATTACTTCAGCATAAGTTCATAAAACATGTACGAATGTCATGACGAAGTGTGTCATTCCATACATTAATAAATCCCTAAACTCTATGTGTTCATTTCCAGGTGTCCTATGATGTCCTCATCTCGGTTTTATCTCCTTTGGCTAGATAATATGTAGGTTCTTTCTTGCTACATGGGAGAAAATTCTTCCACTTTACTTATTTGTTGATTCAATTTGCACTTCAAGTCAGGTGTCTTTGGCGTGGCATTTAAAGTACCTTTTGTTCCTTCCAATATGTTATATAAAGTGCTTTCTACAAATTACAAGTTTTGAAGTATGTGTCTGCTTTCTTTGTATGGCGTTATAAATTTTTTGCCTTTCTAATGTGACTTTTATGTTTCTCTTGTCAGCCACCTCTTTCCTGCAGTTGGATGGGTGATTAACTCTTCTCCATTCATAGAAAAAAGGAACGATCTGACTGGGATTTGAGTTGAGAATGGATCCTCTCTCTAGACAACAGGAAAGCTTCTTCTTTTGCAGCATACCTAGTGATAGAAAAATGGAGGGATTTTTGTCTACATTAATAGTCTTGCCTACTGTCATATGAGAATCATGGGCATTTTTTTTTCTTACCTATACCTGGGATGCACCCAGTGTAATAATAAAAATTCTGAATTCATATGAACAGAATGATTTTAAGTTAAAACATTTCTTCCAACTCTGGGAAAGCTTTTTGGGGATTCATTGAAGGCCTGTTCGTATACCTAATGCACATGTGTTGAAAACATGATATATGTTACCTGCCTCACCGTTAGCTTCTCATAACAAAATAAAACCAGTGATGTTGAATCTCGTCTTCCAAAGCTTAAGTTTTACTCCAAACGTTTTTCTGGTTACAAACATGCATGTATAATTTTAGTTTTAGAATCATTTTGTTTTTCTAAGCTGTGACAGTTTCAACAAATGAAGACATTAGAAAGATAATATTTTCTTTTATTTAAAAAAATGAACTGTGATTGGGAGGACACTTTTATGTAATTTTGATTTATCAGTTGAAAATTTTGGTTCCTGGCTGTGGCCACCATGTTTCCTTAATCTTGGCCCCCTCTCCTAACTTGGGGAGGTGAATCTTCTTTTTCTCTTTCTCTCTCATTTACTTTCTACATAAACTTTGCTTGAAAACTTAAAAATAAAAATAAAATTTTGGTTCCTAAATTCAACAGAAGGAAATGAGCACTAGAAAGACATTGCAACTATCAAAATTTTCAGTTCACAGAATACTAATAAGAATGCTGCATAATTTCAAAGAAATACACAGAAAAGGTGAGTCACCTTGTCAAAAAAACATGAGCATTAATTACATATATAGATGGTAAAGCTTATCTAAAGTACTAGTAAAGTGATATTTTTGGAAATTTTAAGTATGAAGCAAACATGGCTTATGACTCCTTTATATGTCTTGGTTAGTTAGGCTTATGACTTTGTTAGTTAGGCTTTTTTGGTCACAAGTGACAGAAGCTCAACTCAAGCAAGTTGAAGCATCAAAACTTTATTGGTTCAGGTAACTATGAGAGATACTGGGGACATTCACAGGAATCAAGATATAGCCACAGTTGCCTAGCTAGAAGTGACGTCACAAAAATAGCAGAGTAGAAAGAATCTGGCTTCATTTTCTCCCACAGGGGGAAAAAATTAACCCCAAGATTATCATTAGCAATATCCCAGAATTCAAATGTGAAACTGAAACAATTCCTGATGCCATACAGTAGGAAAAAGTTCTGAGAAGATGGTATAAGAAGCAGACTTCTCTATCCATGGCATCCTTTTCCCAATCTGCCAGTCACTGTGCATAGAAAATTACTCCCGGATTCATGGTTTTTGCACTGGAAAAAGTGCGATCAAGGCAGGCATCCAGCTTTCCCAATACCTTGGGTTCCCTTGCAGAAAAAGCATTCCATCTCAACCCATAAGAAGCATTGCAAGTGCCTGTACAGAGAAAACCTCCCAGGGCAGTTATAAACAAATAGGAGAGGTAAGACTGAAACCCAAGCCTGTTAAACTCTGTTCTTTATCTTAATGACAAATAACACCAAATCAGAGTCCATATTCCAGTAACATGAAGCTGTAGGAAGTACTCTCCACAGATCTAGTGGGCATAAACCCACAGCCAGGTTTCCCACATAGTTGAGATCTCTCCTTTTTGTAATTTTCCCCATTTGGGATAGTCAGTGCTCTTAACAATTTCAAGGCAAACCTGATAAGACACCATCTAGTGCTGTAAAGGAGCAGTGATCTGAGATTAAGAGAACTCACAGGCAACTGCAAAGATCCTCTACCCAAACATACTTTAGAAAAATGGAAACAAGCCAGACAGCAAAGAATAGAATAAACAACTCATCACTCAGTGCAAAACCATAGACAAATGTTCACAGCAAGCAATAACAAACAGGGAACTATGACTTCTCCAAATGGAAAACTCAAGGAGCTATTTACAGACCCTGAAGAGATGACAATGCGTGAGCTCTCAGATCAAGAATTCAAATAGCTGTTGTAAAGAAATTCAGCAAACTCCAAGATAACACAGAAAAGCAATTAAAAATATATTAGAGAAACTTAACAAATAAATGGAAATACTTAAAAAATAAGAAAGAAATTCTGAAATTTTGAAATAAATTTGCTAACTGAAAAATGCACTAGTGGCTCTAAACAGTAGAACTCATTAAGCAGAAGAATCAGTGAGCTAGAAAGATACACAATCAAGGAATATGGAGATAAAATAATTTAAAAGAATAAGAAACACTTACAAGTTATAGAGAATGAACTCAAAAGGACAAATCTAATAATCATTAACATCAAGATAGAGTTGAGAAAGAACAAGAAGTAGAAAGCTTACTTCAAACCTGGAGAAAGATAGAAACATTTAGGAACAGGAAAGTCAAAGATCACCAAACAGACTCAACTCAAATAAGACTATCCCAAGCCTTATAATAATCAAACTCTCAATTGTCAAGGACAAAGAGAGAATCCTAAAAGCACCAAGAGAAAACAAGCAAATAAGATATAAAGGACCTCAATTCACCAAGCAGCAGACTTCTGAGAGAAAACATTAAAGCCCTGGAGGGACTGAAATGGCATATTCAAAATGCTGAAGAAAAAGAAAATAAATGACAACTTAAAATACTATATCCAGCAAAGCTTTCCTTCAAACATGAAGGAGAGATAGTCCTTTCCAGACAAATAAAAACAGAAAATTCATCACCACCAGACCTATCATACAAGACTCACTAAAAGGAGTTAATCAATCTGAAAAAAAGAATGCTAACATGCAAAAAGGAAACCTTAGAAGGTATAAAACTCACTGGCAAAAGTAATTACACAGTCAAATTCAGAATACATTAGTACTGTAACTGTGAGCAATCATACATATTTCTTATATGAATACTAAAAGATACATCTATCAAAAATAACACCTACAGCAACCTGTTAAGAGAAAGAGAATGTAATATTATGTAAATTGAGACAATAAAAAGTCAAAATGGGGGAAGAATGGAGTTAAATTGTAGAATTCTTTAGTTGTGCCCTTGTTTGTGTGTGTGTGTGTGTGTGTTCCAAGTTAATTTGTCATCTTAGAGAAGGGTTATAAAATAACAAGAAAACAATCAATAATAACATTGAATGTTATTATTCATTGAACTAAATTCTCCTTTTAAGAGATGTAGAGTCTGGGCTCAGTGGCTCAGCCTGTAGCCCCAGCACTTTGGGAGGCTGAGGTGACAGAATTGCCTGAGCCGGTGGATTCGAGACCAGCCCAGGCAACTTGGCAAGCCTTCATCTCTACAATAAAATTTTGAGAATACCCTGGCATGGTAGCACATGGCTGTAGTTCCGGCTACTTGGAAGGCTGAGGTGAAAGAATTGCTGGGTCCCAGCGAGTCAATTCTGGGGTGGCCATGAGTGTGCCATGGCACTCCAGCCTGGGTGATAGAGTGAGACTCCAACTTAAAAAAAAAGACGTAGAGTAGCTGAATGAATTTAAAACAAAAACAAAAATGACCCAACTATATGCTGCCTGTAAGAAACTCACTTCACCTAAAAAGACACAAATACACTAAAAGAAATTGAAAATGATATTCCAAGCAAATTAAAACCAAAAAAGATAAGAGCAGGAGAAGCTATATTTATATCTAATGAAAATCAGCTCTGGGGAATTTCTGGGAAGAGGGCAGCATAGCCAGTTGGACTATAAACCAATTGTCCAGTAAGCCCCTGTGTGGGTGGGTGATTGCAAGGATGATTCTGCATATGTTTCTATGTGTAAGTGAGAGTGTGAGTGGCTTACTGAATGGGGACTCGAGAGCAAGTGACCAGGGCCCTCCTGGTGAGGTCACTAGCGCTGCAACTGCTCTGCTTGAACCCTAGGCTTCCCAGAGCACAGGAACTGAGCACCATTTTCTAAAAACAGCAGAGCTATTCCTAGAAAAAACTGCTAGAGTGATTACTGACTTCACCACCACAGCACCAGACTGAATGCTGGCAGTGAGTGTCACAGAGGGAGCACAGCAAGGAAGCCTAAGGCAGCATCCCACGGAAGAAGTGAGGAGAGGCCAACTCAAGCTTCAGAGCCTTGTCACTGGGTTCCAAGATCCAGAGACTGTGGTAACTATGGGGAAAGGAGCTATCAACTTCATTTGTGGCAGAAACAGCAGCTGGCAGAGAAACTGAGCAGACTAGGCAGAGAAGTACTACAGGGCAGCATCTGTGGAACAGGAGAACTCTATCTTAAGACTAGGCACTGATCTCTTCATTGCATTGGCGCTGCTCTTTGTGAACTCAGAGAACAGTGTCCCCAGTGCTCAAGCCCTGGTGGGTAATGGCAGATGTGGAAACCCAGATGAATCAACTTCCGCCCTGAGCCAGCTACTAGGTGATAGATGCAGACAGAAGAACTGACTGAGAAGGAGGATGGAACGCCTTGTTGACTCTCTCCCACCCCTAGCAATAAGTAAAAGAGATCAGAAGGACAGGGCAGAGCAGGGACAGAAGACCCCATTCCTTCACTGTGAACTGGATACCTTGGGAGATGGGACCAGGCTGGGAGAGGAAGGAAGGGGGTGAATTCCTGAGAGATGCTGTCTCACATTATTTCAGCCCCTTCTCTCACATGGGCATGAACCGGCTACAAATTTCAGGCAGCAGAAGATGAAGATTTTAACATCTTAAGTTTCAACAGTGAAAAGGGGGCCTGCAATAACAGATCTGCAGTCACAGAACCCATCTCAAGAGGGATCTGCCCCTCTCAAAGAGACATACTAAAGCTGAGAACTCTTTATCAACTAGGTTTTTTTGGGGGGGGGGTTGGTTGGTTTGTTTGAGTATCTCATTTAGTTGCTTTGTTTATTGTTGATTTTCTCTTTTTTTCCTATTTCTCTCTCTTAGTTCTTTCTCTGTTTTTCTGTTCTTCTTTTTCTCTCTTTCTCCTTTTTTCCCTTTTATCTCTCCTTCTTTCCTCTCTTTTCCCTCTTACACCCTGTCTTGAATTTAGGGACTATGCAAGAATGCCCACTGTAAGGTCACATTGTGCAAAGATGGAGAGTGAATCCCAGCTGGACCATCCATCAGATAGCAAACAGTAGGACCTGTTAATAGGTTCTGAATCCTTTCAGCCCCTCCCCGTTCCCAAGTAAGGCTCAAAGTTGTAAAGAGACAGCACAATTCTCCACCTGCAGCCCTGCTTCATAATTGAACGAACCTGGAGCCATGGCTCAAGGAAGGAAAAAAGGTAGAGTAAATATCAGAAGTGACTTCTTCTCCAGTTTCCACTGAGTAAAGGAATTAAAAAGAAAGAAAAGAGAACTGCTAAAAATGAAGAACAATCAATGAAAAACCACTGATAACCAACAGAGCCCCACAAAGAGTCAGAGCTAGAAAGAACTGCTTCTGGGGCACAAACAATGACTATCTCCTAGAATGACAGTACCCAGACACTACTTACAGAGATCAGAGAATCATTGGGTAGAATGAATAAAAATCAAGAAATACAAAGGCCAAAACTAAATAAAATTGCAGCAGAGCTGGACAGACTCAAGAAGGCACACTTTAAAATAACAGAAATAAAAAATTTCATCCAAGAAATAAATAACTGACAAGCATGAGAAGCAGAACTGGTCAAGCAGAAGAAAGAATCTCGGAGCTAGAAGACCAAAATATGGAATTAACTCAATCTATTAAAAATATAGAAAAAAAACTTAAGAAGAAAGAAACTCTTCAAGAGATGAATAACTTTATCAAGAAACCAAACCGACATCTGATTGGAATACTTGAAATATGAAGAGAAGCAGAAAACACTCTGGAACAAGCATTCCATGTGGTCATTCAAGAAATCTTCCCTCATCTGGCCTGAGAGATGACTACACAAGCACAAGAGATTTAGAGACATCTTGTGAGAAGACCAACCCCTAGACACATGCAATTTGCCTATACAAAGTAGGTATAAAAGAAAATATCCTAAAGGTAGCAAGAGAAAAAGATCAGACTACACACCAGGGGAAACCAATCAGAATTGCTGCAAGACTTATCTGCATAGACACTACAGGCCAGAAGGAATTGAACCCCAATCTTTAATCTTTTTGAAGATAAGCAATTTCAATCAAGAATTTGTTACCCAACCAAGCTAAACTTCATCAGAAACAGAGATATGAAATCCTTCCCAGATATCCAATCTCTAAGAGAACATGCTGCTTCCAGACCAGCTCTACAGGGCATGCTTTAAAAAGCGCTGTACACAGAAGAGAAAAGAAACAAAAGAAAGACCATATACATCACAAGATCACAAACAAACACAGAAGCAGCAGGATGTACAGCATATCTTCAAAAATGAAAACACACACATATATAAAAATGACAGCTAAATGAAAACAAAACAGCCTTATAAGAGCTTATAAGAGCATTATGACAGAAACAAACTCTCACATTTCAATAATCAGCCTTAACATGAATGGACTAAATACTCTAAGAAAAAAACACCAAATGGTAAACTGGATAAAAACACATGGCCTCGAAATTTGCTACCCCAAGGAAACTCTCGCCACAAAGGTAGTCCACTGATTCAAAGTTAGAGGATGGAAAACAAACTTTCAAGAGAATGGATTACATAAAAGGCTAGAGTTGCAATCTTAGTATCAGACAAAACCTTTAGGCTATCAAAAGTTAAAAAGAAAATACTGAAGGCCACAACATAATGATAACAGGTTTGATACATCAACAAGAAATATCCATTCTAAACATATAGGTACCCAACACAGGAACACCATCTTTTATATAGAGGCTCTTAAGTAAACTAATAAAAGATATTGACTTTAACACTATTATAGCTGGGGACTTAAATATCCTACTAACAGCCCTAGATAGGCCATCAAGAGAAAAAAGGAACAAAGAGATCAGGAACTTCAACTTAACACTTGACCAAATGAACTTAATAGATACCTACCAAACAACCACAGAATATACATTTTACTTATCAGCTCACAGAATGTACTCCAGGACTGACCCCATTCTTGGCCATATATCAAGCATAAACTCATGTCACAAGATCAAAATACTGTCATGCACCTTCTTAGACCACAGTGGAATAAAAACAGATATCAACAAAATTCCCCAAAACACTTAAAGACATGAACACCAAAAGGCATGATGCTGAATAACTCCTGGGTCAGCACAGAAATCACAACCAAAACTGAAAGAAATCAAAGATGACACAAACAAATGTAAAAATAGTCCATGCTCATGAATTGGAAGAATCAACATTGTTAAGATGTTCATTCTGCCACAGGCAATCTACAGAGTCAACACAACAACCATTAAATTACCAACATCATCCTTCCCAGATATGGAAACAACACTGCAGAAATTCATATGGAAACATAAATGACCACAAATAGCCAAAACAACCCTTAGCAAAAGAAAAAATGCAAGAGGAGGTATCACACTTCCAGATATAAACTTTACAATAAGGCAACAATAATTTAAACAGCCTGGTATCAGTGCAAGAACAGGCATACAAACCAATGGAACAGAATAGACATTCTGGAAGTAAAACTTCAATTTCTTAACCAACTCATCTTCGACAAGGCCTCTACCAACAACCACTGGGGAGAGGAGAACCTATTCAGTAAATGGTGCTGGGAAAATTGGCTGACCGTGTATAGAAGAATGAAACAGGACTCATTCCTGTCACCATACACAAAAATTAACATAAAATGGATCAAAGACCTAAATGTAAAACCTTTAAGATTCTTTAAGAATCTTAGAAAATGCAGGAGACACCCTTATAGAAATCAAAAAAGGCAACCAATTCTAGATCAAAACACCAAATGCTCATGCCATAGAGATGAGATAGACAAGTGGGGGACCTTAACAAACTGAAAACCTTCTGCAAAGCAAAAAAAGAGAAAAAAACATCAAGAGATCAGGAAGACAGCCCACAGAATGGGAAAAAATATTTGCTAACTGCATATCTGACAAAGGCCTAACATCCAGGATCTACAAGGAACTCAAATGTGACAAAAGGGAAAAATCAAACAGCCCTATTAAAAAGTAGGCAAAAGACATGAATAGACACTTCTCAAAAGAAAACATACAGGCAGCTAACAGACATGAAAAATGCTCAGCCTCACTAATCATCAGAAAATGCAAACAAAACCATTGAGATACCACCTAACTCCAGTAAAAATGGCCATCATTGATTAAACAAAAAACAACAGATCCTGGTGAGGATGCAGAGAAAAGGGAATGCTTCTACACTGTTGGTGGGAATGCAAACTAGCTCAATCTCTATGGAAAACTGTGTGTTGATTCCCAAAAGAACTAGAAATTGACCTTCCATACAGCTCAGCATCTCCCTTCTGGGAATAGACCCAGAGGAATGTATATCACTCTACAGAAAAGATATCTGTGCACGCGTGTTCATTGCAGCACTATTCACAATAGCAAAAACATGGGACCAACCATGCTGCCCATTGAAACTGGAGTGGATAAAAAAAAAATGTACATATACATGATGGAATATTACACAGCCATAAGGAAGGACAAAATTATGGATTTTGTGGCAACTTTGATGGATTTAGAGTCTATAGCACTCTGATCAATCACAGAAACAAATAACTGAGTACCACATGTTCCCACTCATAAGCAGACCTCAAACATTTACTGTGATACTATAAGAAAGGGATTGGCAGTATCCAGAAACTTCCTGAGGATGGGGCACATAATATCAACAAGGATACCTGATCTCAAACCAGGTGAAGTGGGGACCAAACAGAGGCTCAAACTTTACCTGTAAGATGGCCACTTGTGTGCCTAATTCTGAAATGTACCCCAGATCTTTAAAAAAAATAAAAATAAAAAAAGATTAAACATGTAAGAATAAATACATAATTTTTAATAAAAAAGAAAATCAGCTACAAGTGAAAGACTGTAAAAAGACACAAAGTCACTATATAGTGATAAAAAATCTAATTCTTATAGTCAGAAAAAGACATGAATTATAAAAATGTATGCAGTCAACATAAATGCACCAAAATATATAAAGCAGTTCTTAATATATCTAAAGGGAGAGATAGACTGCAATACAATAATATTCAGGTTCTTTTACACCTCACTCTCAATAACGGACAGATCATGCAGACTGAAAATCAACAATAAAACATCAGAGTTAAACAATGCTGTGTTCCAAATGGAACAAACTGACATTTCATCCATATAGAAAATTTCACCCAACTTCTTCAGAATATACATTCTTTTCATCAGCACATAAAACATTCTTCCGGATAGACTATATGTTAGGTCATAAAACAAATCTCAACAAATCTGAAAAGATTAAAACCATATCAAGTATGTTTTCATGACCTCAATAGAATAAAACTAAACTAATATCAGTAATAAGAGGGATTTGAAAACTATACAAACACATAAAAAAAAAAAAAAACAACTCTTAAATGACCACTGGGTCAATAAAAACATTAATGAGAAAATTTTAAAATTTCTTGAAATAAATAAAAACGGAAACAAAATCTATGGGTGCAACAATAGCAATAGTAAAAGGAAAGTTTATAGCAATAAACACATCAAAAAGTACAAAGATTTCAAATAAACGACCTAATAGTGCACCTCAGAGAACTATAAAAGTAGTGCACCTCAGAGAACTATAAAAGTAAGACAAATCAAATTCAAAATTAGTAAGAAGAAAAAAATAACAAAAATCAGAGCAGAAATAAATAAAATTGGGGCAAAAAATACAGATCAAGAAAATAAAAAGTTGTTTGAAAAAATTTTTTTAAAGACAAAGACTAAGAAAAATGAAAAAGTATCCAAAACAACTGATACCAATGAAATAGCAAGGATCATTAAAGACTATTAAGAAAATCTATATGTGAACAAATTGGAAGACCTAGAAGAAATGGATTAATCACTGAACACATACAACCTACCATTATAGAATATGAAGAAATAAAATACTTGAATGAACCAATAATGAGTAACAAGGTTGAATCAGGAAAAAAAGGAAAGTCTCCCATCAAAGAAAATCCCAGGTTCTGATGTCCTCACTACTGAATTCTATGAAACATTTAAAGAAAAACCAATACCAACTGTACTCAAACTATTCCAAATATTTAACTAGGAGGGAATGCTTTTAAACTCATTCAAAGAGACCAGCATTACCCTGATACCAAAACTAGCCAAAGACAAAACATAAAAGAAAACCATAGTCCAATATCCCTGATGAAAATAGTTGCAAAATATCCTCCACAAAATACTAGCAAACTGCATCACTCAGACACTGGACTGGAGATTCAACATGGCCTTCCAATGATGAGCCCTGGTTGAGAGGAGAACGCTCTGTGGTCAGCTCTCTACCTGTGCCTTGTGTCTTATGTGTTATGCTCAATGAGTGATACCTGAATCACGAATCTCCAACTATATACAGTGAACCCATGAGTCCACTGGGTTCATCACTATGTCACAGAGGAAAAATCTGCATCCAAGTTCCCCCAGTGCAGTGGCGATCCAGCTGCAGTGCTTTTAGAATGCAAAGTTCCCCAAGAAGCTGCTGTGAGAAGGGCTTCCATCCCAGGGCCTAGAGTACAGCCCAGGATGAGAAGAGTGGCCCAGGAGGGCTGTGGCCAGCAGCATTTCCCTGCAGCCTGTCAGCCTCAGAGCCAGGATTTGAACACGGAATCTCCAGTTGAAGAAGACAGTCGTAACGAAGCACAAAAAACAAAATAGGGACGAGGAATGGGAAAACCACAGCACAAATGTACTGAGAATGAACAAAGTATACTTCGGCAGTCATTTAAAGAGAATTCTTACCCTGATTTCACAACCAGGGGAGAACTGGCCACGAAAGGCAATTGTCCTTTGTCTGTAATGGACAACTGGTTTCAAAATAGAAGAGTCAGACTACCGCCTAGAGAGAGACACAGAATATTTGCTACTAGGAAACTGAGCAAATTCTCTGCCCAAGTTCGCCCACTGATGAGCCTCCAGGACAACCATCTGGAATCTCCCAACTACAGCACTGAGCAGAACTTCTCTTGTGCCCAGGAGGTTCTGCTGGGTAGGACTAGAAGACACATGGAATTCCCAGTGAACCAGATGGCACCAGTGACTTTGAAGCCCTAGGCATCAAAAGAAAACCAAGCTGTGCTTTGGAGTGTGAAGGTGACACAGGAAGTGGGCCTTCTCCCAGCTATAGATCAGCAGTCTATCTTCATTTTCCTACATCTTTGGTGCAGTATTTTAAGAGGGACCAGCCAGGGACAAGCCAGCATGCAAGGCCCACCCTTGGCACTAGGAGAAGCGGCAATAGTGGGAGGAGCAAAAGGCCCTCACTCATTACTCACTATTTCAAGGACAGCATCGGAAAAGTTGGGGATGTCATCTTCAGCCATCTCAACGTCCTCAAATTTACCAAGAGAAGCTGGTCTTCCAGGATCAGGTTATACATCTGAATCTTAGGGATTCCGGACAGCAGGGACCCTCCTTCAGTCACAGCAGCAGGCCCGGTGTTCTCAAAGTGACAGAGAGTCCCTAGGCTCTCAGATGTAGCATGCAACTTCACGAACAACAGTCAGGTCTCCACTAATTCCTCCTAGGCAAGATATGCAGCAAGGAACTTCAAAGCAATCCAGGTCTCATTCTCAGCAACTTTGGGATGAGAAATCTGTGAAGCGATTCACTGCAGAAACCAGAAATGTGACTCCAGGAGATGGTACTAAGACTCAGAGAACATTAGTTACAGATCTTCCCACAACCATCTACAAGAAGTGCCAGAGTCCAACTCCAGCGGGTCAGGGTTTCCTGAAGGAGGGACGGCGTCAGCGCAGGAGAAAAAACTTGGACACTGACTCTGCTGCAAGCAGGACAAATGCCGATTTATTGTCTTTTCCGACTCCTTTTATACCCCACATGTTTTTTGTCTTCAAGGCAATCAGTTTCAATCTAATGGTTCGGGCAGGCAATGTATCTTTGCTCATCCTGTTTTGATCTTTAAAGATTATCATCCTAAACTATACATTTTATAAACTCCTAACATTTTCTAATGATTATCATTTCTTAATGTCCATACAAAACTTACTTGGTTCTATAACTACATTATAAATCACTACCAAGTTCTAAGCACCCTTGCCTTTACTTCCCTTTGTTAGGGAGTTTTGTAATTCTGGTTAGAGATTGTAACTTAGGTGACTTGATCCCAGGAAGCCTTTTGTTTTGCAAATGTTG
>CAUYQG010122106.1:0-34249 GCA_963574415.1 Tarsius wallacei | reverse complement strand
CACTCTGTCGCCCAGACTGGAGTGCAGTGGCCGCTCCCGGTCACCGCAGCCTCAACCTGCTGGGCTCCGGCGATCCTTCCGCCTCAGCCTTCCGAGTAGCCGGAATTACAGGCGCGCGCTACCACGCCCGACTCATTTTTTTGATTTATTGTAGAGATGAGGTTTTGCCTGCCCAGGCAGGTCTCAAACCTGCGGGCTCAGGCAATCCACTCACCTCAGCCTCCCAAGGCGCGGGATTACAGGCTGAGCCACCGAGCCCGGCTTAAAAATAACTTAACATCCTTAGAACCAATTTCTGTTTTTTAAATGCCAGCGATCTCCCTCTTTTTAACTATTTCCCCAAGTCTGTTATAATCCTTGCCTTACCCTCACTGAACATGGGAAATGACTGTTATTGGTGATGGAGAAGCTATAGGCCAGAGAGAAGGTCAGAGAACATGAAGAGAAGCTTCTGGAATAGATGAAATGAAAACTTTGTCCCTGAAGCTGTGCCCCCTCTTCTTGTGTGCAGATGTTGGCCCCTAGTTACACCACTGAATGTACTATTTATATGCTATTATATACTTGTCAAAACTTTTAATTTCTTCCAAACTAAAATGGACTTGGATATTTTGAAATATCAATGGAGATTTTGAAAGTGTGGATTTCTACATTTGCCTGTTTGTTTTAAATAATATACTAATTTCTTTGGCATTTTATCTGAAATTGTTACTTCCTGATTTGTTTAAGTAATACAGCTACTGAAATAACTCTGAAAGAATCTTTCTCACAATTTTCCCAGAACAACTAAAACTATGGAATACTAAAAATGTCCCAGTGTCTACTCAAGCCCTGTTTCCTAGTGGAATATTGATTACTCTTTTTCTTAGTGGTAATCTCTCCTCTCCTTGTTTTCCCATCCCACCCCTGTAGAAGTAGACTTGAAAAACAGAATAAGAGTCATTGGTTTTTATAATAATACATGAATGTATATTTAGCTTCCTCTGGAGATTAGAAGAAAAGCTCAGTACCACTCTTTCCAGATCAGTTTTGATTTAAGTCTGCCTTGAGACCAGAAAATGTATCATATGACCCATCAACAGACCCATCATGCTTGTGAGTACTGCAAAATACACACAGTCTTTGACTTTTTGACTCACAGGGAATTTTCTCACTTGGCAGGAAATTTAAAATTTCTAAAGAATTTTAAAGCTTATACATAATTTGCCTTTGCAATCAAGCACATCTTTCATTTCATTAAAGTCCTCATGCTTTCCTTGAAAATAAGAAGTCTTAAAATCAATTAAAAATGTATTAAAATTTAAATTACACTTTTCAAATTTACTTTATGGAAATTTTCAAACACACACAAAAGTAGAAATTTTCAAACACTCACAAAAAGCATAATATACCTGTCACCCACTCTCAAAAACTATTAAAGTAAGCCAAGTGACACTTTATAGCCCTGTGGGTAGACAGTCTAAAATTATTTACCTGAATAAAGTCAGAATTTTCCATCACTATTTTAAATTCAGGTAGTTTGTGAGAAAATTAAACTGGAATTGCTAAAATTGTCACAACTTACGAGTATGGTGGGTGTTATTTTTATATTTTACTTGTGCTATGATCCACTAGCAATTGTAAAACTTTACAATCTTCAATGGAATCAAAATCCTGACATTAAAACAAGGACTGAATTTGTGACTATTTCTATTCCTTTGGGTATATTGGCTGTGGTTATTCAGGTAGCTTCATGCTTAAAATACAAACAAATCCTCCAGAGACACTTAATACCTCCCATAATGCCCTCAGGAGTATTGTCAGCACCTGGGAGCAAGCCAGTACAGGAGAATTCATCTGTCTCTTGATGAAGGACACAGATTCAGCCAAACCCTGATAATCTGATAATAATTCAGTTTAGTTTGATTTCAACTTTGGTATTTGAATCACAGAAAACCAAAACCCTCCATGCATGGACGGGCTGGTCTTTCAGGGCATCTGGTGGGTTCGTTGAGCAAACTGTGACTCTGCTGGTTGCACTTCCATGTGGTGGTTGGGGACTGATACTATGACCTCTGCAAACCTCAAAGCAAAATTGTGGGACTGGAATGGAAAGAAAAATGGAAGCAAATGAGGAAGTGTTTCTAATATGAATAGTTGATTTGCTGTTTCTGAGGCTGGACTGGCTCTTTCGATCACTTTCCCCAAACTCCCCAGACGTGCTCTAAGGTTGGAAGAAGGCCATGCTGTCAATTCTGATGTAGCTTCTATGATCCAATCTGAAAGCTGTCAAAGTAGTAATCCTTGAAACCACTATAACGACAAAGCGAAACACCTGGTATTTTTGAGAGTTATCACAGACTTGTGACTTACATTGAGAGAGAAATAAGAAACTTTTTTAAAAAGAAAAACAAACAAAAAGAAATCGTTTTATCACCCTAAGAAAAGGTAAATGTTTGTGCGGGTCAGAAGCATCTGTCTTTGTTTTATCTGAGTCTAACATTTTCCAGTTCACATCATTTTCATACTACTCACCACAGGCCTTTCAGGTGCCCCTGACTTGCTGCCTTAGAGGCATATCCTGAAAAAGGAGGTGAGAAACAAATGTGTGTGAATTTCTTCTAGGAAAGATGGTTTTGTGTATTGCTAAATTAAAACACAAACTCATCACATGCTCCTTCTACATATGACTCGTATCATTATTGAAAAAGTTAAAAACAAATGACGTAAATTATTCAATTGAGTCTTTAAATATCCTCATAATGTATACCAATTCTGTAGCTCCCAAGGACAGGTCTATATTTCCATGCCTGGTGTACCTTCCTTGTTCCTCTCATCAGCATTTGCCCATTTCCCTTACTGACAGTCCCTACTGTGGAATAAAAAGGAGAGTTGCTGAACTGCCAATTGTCTGCTTCCTCCTGCATTTACTCAATCTCACAACATATTTTGTAGGAAATAAAATTGTAAGCACTGACTGTTTTTAATCAGTGTTTGAAAAAAAATCTAAATAAAAAGGGCTGCTTTTTGTTATATATTAATTTAATTTCCTTATATATCTTGATTCTTTCCCATTTCTAAAGATAATAATAGGTTGGCTATTATAATACTTTTTAATTTATTACTTTCTGTTTGAAAATCTGGACTTTAGTGCCTATTGGTGTTTAAGGTTATATCTACAAGGGACAAAATGCACAGATGAGTGAAAAGTAATTCAGCTAATTGGATAAAATAAATAACCGTACTAAAGAGAGACAAATACTGTCCTGAATTCCTTAGCATGATGTTTAGTCAATCTCTGGTCCTATTGTGTTGTTGCCAAAGTAGACAACGTCCTTGGCTGCTAGTTGATATTGTCACCAAGTTATCATTTTATATTGGTCCTATCACTACCTCAGATATGAACAGATCATGGACTCAAATAGTAACTACTGAGACAAGCTTTTCTCTGCACCATGCAGGTTCTGAAGTGCTTTTATCCCAGTAAATACTTTTCCTGACACCAAAACAGAACATTAGTTTCTGTTGTAATGTTGGAGAATGAGAGTGTTCACTAAAGAAAGAAAAGGAAAAAAGGACTTTGATAACCTTCCTGAGATCAATTATTCTATCCCCAGTTTCTAGTTCTGGACACGTGATGATAAAGAAATTCATCCTGATTTTTTCTTGGAAAATGAAGTTTTCCTACTTCTGAGAACTACCAATTCTATGTCTTTGTAGGGTATACCCTGACAAAGTTAAATTTATATGGTAGGTTTCAAAGAAACAAATACATAAATATCCATATTTTAAACTTATTTATTCAACTTAGATAAGTGATATAATATTTTTATAGATATTATGAAATATCCTTTCTTATATTTCAGGCTAAAGTGAAATATTATGAAAGAGATTTTACATTTGTCATCTTAGTTAAGATTTCCATAAATTATCACAAACTTTTAAAGGTGTTTACTATCATCTTTATTGGCAAAGATACAGTGAGAAAGATGCAGTTATTCAGCAATAGATGATAAAGTTATGAAATTAGCAGATTATACAGGGCCTAGTGTGCTCCACTGAAAATTCTTAATAAAAATATAAAAACCTGAAATAAAAAATAATAGAAAAGTTGCCAACACATAGAAATGGTAAATGCTCAATGTGATGGGTACACCAAATACCCTGTCTTGATCACTATACATTCTATGCATGTAACAAATACTCACATGTACTCCATAAATAGTATGGAAGGTATTACATATCAATAAAACTTTTAAAAAGCATAAAAATGGAAAAAATATTAGAGGTCATTGAATCTAGTCTTAGCTAGACTAGACTTGAAGTCTGTTAGCTACATCCCTGGTAAGAGTCTGCAAGTGCTCATTGAAGGAACCACAGAAAAACAAAAACAAACAAAAAAAAACTCTCGGTTCAGCAAGGACATTTCTAAGAATTCTCTTTATAAGACAGTTCTCTCTATTTTGAGCAGGTCCAAATTTTAGAGTGCACCTTTCTCTATTCCCTAATGACATTTATTCCTTCAGTATTTATTATTTTTAATATCATCTATCTTCAATCTGTACAAAGAGAGCTCCCACTTAAAAAAAATAGCTGAATTACTATGCCAAATTTCATTATCTTCAGGGTTTTTAAAAAAGAAAAATAGATCATAAGGAAGGTCTAGGAAGAACTACTTTTTTCCCCAATGGATTATTAATGTTTTCCACTTGCTCTAATATACTGTTATCCTATCCAAATTACGAGTGCAAAAATATAAATACAGAAGAGAAAGCTTAGCAAAATCAAACTGAAGACTAGAAGGGCTTTGGGAATTTTTAAAAAATACATTTATTCTGTACTTTAGGATAAGTGGATAAGCAGCATTAGTGATAATCTGCTAATTCAAGATGACCCCTATCATTTTACCTCCAGATAGCCCACATTTTCACAAGTGAGAAAAAGCAGGCACTTTGTCATGATATCTCTTAAATTTAGCCTCCCTCCTACCCCCGCTTCTAACTTTGACTCTGAAAACTAACTCCTCAAGGATAAACCTTGATAACATGAAATCTGGAGCCATCATCAGGACTGTTTCCATAGATCACCATGCTGAGCCTCCTGGTCTTCTGTCTGAGTGAGACTGGGGCTGACTCTCTGCAAAATGCTCATTAATCTTTTCAGGCCTCTGGCCTCTGGTCTCTGAGAGATAGCTTAGTTTCTTGCTCTTATATTCTAGGAATAGTCAACTCAGAGAATAGTTTTCCCTAAAATGTAAAATGATCAAAAGTAGAGGAAGTAGGAATGAGAACACTGTAGCTCTCTGGCTCTACCAATCTTAACTATCCATCTCAGTTTCATCCAGTAGAAAATCACTTCTTATTTCCTCCTGAGGACCAGACCTCCAGCTCTAACCCCTAGTATTAGGAAAATATCAGTATTTTTCAGTTCCCACATGCTTGTAGTCACTGTAATTAAATCTATAAACCTGTATAGGAAAGCAAGTCATTTCCTCAGGGTGAATGGTCTCCACAAATCATTGTGGATGTAAAACAGATCAAATGGAGATTAATTCCAAAGACAGAAAGTCAAAATGCATCTGTGGCAGGAGTCCTCTCATATTTTTACTTACAATTCTGCTCCTGCTTTGATTCAGCATGTTAAAGCAAAGTCAAGAGTGGATTCCTGCTCTATTGCAGAAAGTAGGTCAGGCTTTATTCTCAAAATTTAAAAAAAAGACCATATTTTATACATATTTTTAAAACATTAAAAGTAAAACGTATTGAGATATATTTAGCATACAATATAATTAAAATTTTTAAGTGCATTGTTTGATGAACTCTGACAAATGTATATAGTAATTAAACCACCATTACAATTAAGATATAGAACATTTCCATGGTCCAAAAAAGTACCCAATAACCCTTTATAGTCAAACCCCTTTCTCCATCCCAAGCTGAGGGGAACCACTTATTTATCTTTAGTCCCTGTAGTTTTGCCTTTTACAAAACATTCACACTCAGATTTAAAAAAAATAATACTTATAATAAATACTTAAAGGTTAAAAAGTTAAGAGATCAGGAAACACTGATGAGAAAAACTAATAAAAATGTGATTATTGTGAACATTTTATTTTATAGTTTCTTATTTGGACATTCATTTTTCTTACTCTACACTATGCACAACTTGTTCAGACATGCCCTATTAGGCCTTACTCGATGGACAGTAAGACTGAAGTTGCCGTCTTAATCAAAACAATACAGTTTGACTTAAGAATAGACCAAAAAAATCCATGAAAAGGAATAAAAAAACAGAAGCAATCAACGGTACATGGGAACTTAATATATCACAAAAGTGGCATTTAAATTCAATGAGAAAACGATCCTTTACTAAGTGGACAGTTTGGCAAAGCCAACTCTTATTCCTGAACAAATAAAATTATTTAAGACTATATATGAAACAAATTTCAGACAGACTGAAATTTTAATGGAAAAAAATTACTAAAATATTTAAAAATAATTTGGAAGTAGAATAGAAGTAGAGGTGACATGCCTAAGAAAAGTAGGAAGCTTAGAACTCACACGTGTCGAATATAGATACATTTGCATGGCAACAGTGATATAAAAACAGAAAAAAAGAAGGTAGTTTTTTAATTAAGCTTGATACCTTTCATATACAAAAATTGCTTGCAACCTGATCAGAAAAAAATAGTCAAAAGATAAGAAAAGCATTATCTCAGTAAATTTATAAACTCAATGTCTGGTGTCTGTTAAGTGAACAGGAGCACATTCTTATTATTTAAGACTTAAAATTAAAATGACAAATGAAATATAATATTTTTCTTCCATCAGATTGGCAAAATTTTAAAGAAGAATAATAGCTAGTGCTTCTGAGGATATGAGGAAAAAGATTGTCTAACATATTGGGATGTATACAAATTCCTTTTATGGAATTTGATTTTATGATTTTGAAAAGAAATTTAGTAAGATTGAAAGTTTGCATACTCTTTTGGGAATCTATCCTACTGCAATAAAAGTACCAGGACTCATGCAATTATATACAAAACTATTTTAAAGGATATCAAGAATATTTATTACATCAGTGTTTAAGGGGAAAGAGACAAGCTGAAGTTCTTTGAAGCATAAAATATTTAAATAAATTATGATATATATGCATTTGGAAACATCATGCAACTATTAAAATGAGTGAATTATATTTATTATTTGACTCAGATGGATATCCATTATGTTCTTTGAGAAAGCGTATTGCACAGTAATGATTAATAGTTATGTTTTTAATTAATTTTGTTTATTACAATGGTACCAGTTAACTGGTATTCCAATTTGGAAATACAACCTTACAAAGTTTTAATGACAACAAATATTGAACATTGGGACTCTAAGTCAAAGGACTTTTTGTTCTACACCTCTGTTTTAATAGTAGAGGGACCAAACAGCAGAGGCAGCAGAGCATGGGTTCTGAAGCTGGACTTCCTGGATTTAGAGCCTAGCTTGGTCTCTTACTGGATCTGTGATCTTGGACAAGTTGTTGAATTTCTGTGTGACTCAGTTCTGCATGTTGCAAAATGGATTCAATAGTAGTGCCTACCTCAGACGGTTGTTCTAAGAATTACATGAGTTATTAGTTAACATTTGAAATCATGCCAGGCAAACAAATGTGTTTATTAAATAAGTAAATAGTAAAACCCTGCTTTTATTTTCTAATTAGTGTGTACCATTTTCTGAGAAGTTCTTTGGAGATTTATTCCGAATCCTCTTGAAACTATAGATTCTCTGGTGATTTAATCCCACATTTGATTTTGGTTACCACCTTTGGACAATGACAATTATCAACTATTCAAGGGAACATCACCTTGTCAGTATCTGTAGTTAGCACACGACAAGCCTCAGAATATTCAGCCCAATATTTTGAACTAAATTGAACTGAATGGTCGAACCCTCTTAGTCACAATGAATTATGTCCTGTTTTCCAATCATAACAAGTGCATATGTTAGGTAAATGTTAGGTTTCAATATGCTCAGTTTCATACATCGCAGATCTATACTTGCAGGTTCTTTTTAACAGCACACAATTATTAGAAGTTGATATTGGAAATAGGTTTTCTGAGCATGAGATTAAAGATAAACAACTCTTGGAATTATTGAAGAGTAAATGATGTGTTGAAAATGATGAAGAGTAGTTCACCCTATGGCATATTTGACCTGCTAACCTTAAAGGGAATGTAGTTATTGAGTTTAGATTCAAAAGCCTTTGAAATGTATAATTTAGCACACATTTTGGAAAGGAAGTAGGAGTCATGAGATGCCATTTTTGTGCATGTTTTTTTTTGGAAGAAAACCTTATAGTTCAATATTTCTGGCATGTAAGAATATGAGGAAGGATGTTGTAGCACTCTTGCCACATTGCCTGGGTTAGAATTATTTTTAGATGGAGGGAGTAGCCACAACCATTTTCTACAGCTCTGTTGTTTGAACTTACTCTTTGTAGTATATATATATATATATATATATATATATATATATATATATCCTAATTACATTTTAAATGTTTCTGAAGAGCTACAAACCCACTCTTTTGCACAGAGGTTTACTTTGGCAGTATGTAATTGTTTTTATTATATGTTATCCTCTGTTTGGCCTTACTGTAAGCTGAAACAGACAAGAGATGTCCAGGAAAATTCCGCCAACTCTCAAATCTGGAGCTGTGGAGAATCCCCGGTGGAGGATTTGCAATGAAACTAACAGAGGCTAAGGATCCTCTTTAATTTGCTATCCTGTCCAGGTTCTGCCACATCCGTTATATAAAGGATAATTGCTTTACATATCAAATTTACTCCTTCCAGACCTCTGCAGACTAATTCTGTTCAATTCCCAGGCTAACCTGATTTTGGATAACTGAGCTCCCACAAGTTATGTCTGGCAGACCTAAATATAACTCAAAGAAAAGCAGGGACTGATGCCGGGCATTCAACCACAGCATATAATAGTTGCCATGATTAGAAAAATACCCACAAGGTAGGTAAAGAACATGTTTTTTCATGAAAAAAAGTAAAGGTCTCCAAGTCACAGTGCTAGGTAGTGTCAAAGTCATTATTAGAACCCAGATTTCTGGGCTCAGTAATTCTTCATTTTCCTATCACCACATTTTTGTTCCAGAAAATTATATTAGTACTGAATTCTCATGGCTATAATGGATGTGGAATTGAAATATTGGGTCTATCTGGATCACCGGAGACTATTTTAACTGTTTGAATTAATGTATTCTTATTGTGTGTGTGTAGCCATTTAGACATATATGGGGGGGGTGCCAAAAAATGTATACACATTTTAAGAGATGTTATCCATGTATTATTTTTCGAAGTTGAATTAAAGTATGGTAGCAATGTGTAGTATGATGTTCGTTCAACTCTGCTTTCACCATTTTCTTTGACTATCTTGCCTGCTTCATGGTGATCCTAGCAGTCATTTGATTAATGCCATCTTTTTAGTGAACATCATACTTAAAATGCATTTACATTTTTGGCACCTCCTGTATATACAAATTAAATAAACACTATGGCAGCCTCCTCCAAACCAAAGTCTATAATAATTACCTTTGAAAATGTTCTTCCAGGAATACTTCACTATTTGATATCAATTACATTAAAGGATTAACTTCTAGTATTAGATTGATTCATACAATGCAGAAAAAGTTGTTAGCATCAGGAAAATAACACAGTAAATGTTCCACACTCTCAGCCAATAAATTCAGGTGTACCATTAATCCCTGCCAGGATACAGAAGATTACTGCCTCAATCTCTGCACAGATTCAAGGGTGTGCATTGAAAATTCTGCAATAAAGAGGGCTATTTTTGAGACTGTGCTACATGAAGTCTATTAAAATGATGTAAAGGAACGGTATAGACAGGCTGTTTTATTTATTCAAATGAAAATGAACTAGGATATTTTGGGGAAAAAAGAACTCAGAACAAATTCCTGTTTATAAAATGGAATTCGACTTATGTCGCTATATTGGTCACTGACCAAGATGATTTTGTGTAATATTTTCTTCTGGGAACGTTTTCCAAAGTTGTTGATATCACCATTCATTCTTCACAATTATGATTTTTATGCAGTTGATGTTGCTAAAAACTATGTTGTTAAAATACAAATTAATTTGTATATTAAAATCCTACCATTTGTTTTACAAGTTGCACAAACCTGTTGAGAAATAATTAATATAGATAACTAGCAATTATTGTATAAGTTATTTATACTATGAAGTAGTAGACCAAAACCAAGAAATATTTATAACAGAGTCCCAAAATATTCTTAAGAACACTGAAAATTTAGAAAAGAGTTGATATTCAGACATTTTTCTAATTTACTTGAAATAAATTTACTTTTAAGCTATGAGAAAAAGTAAAGAAGAGCATCAATAGTTCCTCACGCAGTATAAAATTTAATCTTAAAAAATAACCTCTATAGAGATTATAGTGTTGCTTGAAATCAAGTTTTTAAATAGCACATACAGCCATAATCTGAAATTCTTCTACTTTTTCTAGTCATTTTTCATGTCAAAGCTGTTTTCAAAATTTATTTTTGCTCAAGATTGTGAATAATTGACTATTGGTAATATTACAATTCCCTCAAATGATCATAAAATATGAAATGTCACTTCAGTTCCAGAATTATCTGTTTGAAAGTCTGTACCCTGGGTATTTTTCAGTGAAGAGGGGAAGGTGCTTGCTAGTACTTGGTATTTTATGACGATAATGCCTTAACAGTGGGCACAGCTGTTAACAGTGAGCACAGAGGAGAAATTCGTGTTTAGAAGTTAGCAACTCCTATGTTGCTTCAATATAGCGGGAATCTGAATGCAAACAAAGGAATCTAAATTTAGAGAGTATCTTTAGGTCATTACATCAATGTTGCTGACACTTGGCAACTTTGATCTAAGCATGCCCTTTTCTCTGTCTTCTATCCTCTTGTTCAAAGCTTACTTTAAAAGTCGCCCTCTCTGTGGAGCCTTCCCAACTCCTCAGAGAGTCTTCTGTTTCCAAAATACTGTGCACACTTTTCAATTCTGGCTTTTTAGAATATACCTGTCTATCTAGCTTACTAAACCATGAACTATTAAAGGGCTCTCCTGCATTTTTGTAACCTAGCACTAACACAGCAGCTGGAAGGTAGCTCATGTCTAATAACTGATCTTTAATGAACTAATATATCCCATTAAAAAATAATACAATAATATGTTGCCTTCGATTACTCAGTTTCTACTATATATTAATTCAAAGAGACTGTCTTGTAGCATATCAGAAAAAGGCATTCTGTACGTGTATATTAACCAGTTATTGACTTTGAGACTGTGTTAGTGTATAACAGTAGCTGACATTTGCTGAGACCTTATTATATACCAAGCCCTATATAAATGTTTAAATGTATTATTCTCCTTCAAATTCTAATATAATTATTAATAACACCATTAGTAACACACAAAAAGTTAAATGTTGGAATGAGATTCATTCCAGACAAGCTGACTCTAGCATCATTATTCTTAGTCATTGGACTTGGCTGATTTCTAACAAACACACGATTGAAATGCTACCTGTTGGATGCACCACTCAATGGATATCAGCAACTTGTGAATGGCTTTAAATTTCAAGGAAGTATCTCTTCTTATTGCTCCTTTTCCTGTTGTAAATTTCCAATAAAATACTACAAAACATTGCTTGTCACTACTAAAGGAAGGAAAAAGTTATCTACAGAAAAGAACTCTGTATTCATTGATCAATAAATCTCACTACTATATATAAGTACAAACATTACACAAATTATCATGTAGTAAAGTCTGTTCTTTAAAGTTACACAGATAATAGAAATATTTATGTAATATCTTTCCTGATTATGAAAAGCTTCTACATGCAATGCCTGTGAAGATTCCTGGGTGTTAGATGTTACTTTACCTATTTTAACACAAAAGATTACTGAGAATCAGAGAGGTTAAATAGAGGGTCTTAGTCCTGTATGTATATTTAAAATCATCTGAGTTTCTTAAAACAAACCAATGAAACCATGTCAATACCTGAGATCCCATTTAAGATAAATTAATTCAAAATCTCTGGGCTGGACCAGAACATTAGCATTTTGCAAGCACTCCCTGGGTGTTTCTGATGAGAAGTAATTAAGAACTATTGGGTTCAATGAATTATTGAAGACTCACAAGCTGAACTTTAAATCCTGGACTTCAGATTCCACAGGCTGTGGTAGGCCATGTCCACCTCCTCAATTACAAACCACTTTGGGTGTTTTTTAAAGAATTACTGACACCCTTAATTACATTGCCACATGTGCAGTGGAAGATTTTTCTTCTTTCTTAAGGGTAGGTTTAGATAAATAATATGACCTACTGATGCCTGAAATGTCTCCTGAAAATCTCATTTATATTATAGAAATACGAGGTGCTGTAGGGAGATATATGGGGAAATCTCACACACACACACACACACACATACACACACACACACACACACTCACACACACACACACACACACACACATTTCTGTCCGCTCCTGCAAAGCTTCCCCACTAAACAGTATAATGTAACACTTTTGCTTTAGGGCAAATGCCCCTCAAAGATAATTCTAACCCTCCTTGCTAAAAGTTGGTAGTCTTCCAACCTCTCAACCTCTGAAATTCTGGAGTTTCTCCTGATAGTCTAACACTTTCAAAGTTTTGGCATTGGAAAGTCTCTCCTACCTCTTTAGGTAGAAAAGTTTTCAGGATGTCTGTAGGTTTTAAACATGTTGTGAGTTAGTGAGTGCCTACCTCTAGGTAATTCTGTGTAACTCAGACTGATGTAGGCAGTATAGTAACACTTTCTCACTGAACAACCAACGGGACATGAAGTATGCTTTGCTGCTGCTACGGTTTCTGCTGTGACAAACCTGGAATTGACTGTAACAAGAACAATTTCTGGATATCAAGAAGCTCAGTTACAGTTATTTTGAGGCACAGCTGTTTGCTCAGTTTTCAAGACTGGACTTCTGCTTTGGTTGTGATTAGCGCTGAGATTCTCCCTAACTCTTGCAGTTTCTACTGTACACCCACCTCTTTCTTGAAGTTCTGTTTTTGTTTTTTTTTCCCTCCAGATAGTAAAAGTAATTTTCTTTTATTTTTTTATTTCGTTACTTTTATTTTAGATTCAGGAGTACATGTGTATTCCTTATATGGACATATTGTGTAGTGATGGGAATTGGGTCTCAGGTGGCCTATTCCCCAGATAGTGAACTTTGTGCCTTGTAGGTACTTTCTGAACCCTGCCCCCCTCTTCCCAAATACCCATTATTGTTGTCCTCAGTATCTATTGTGTCTACTATTTCCATCCTACCAACTGTTTAGTTCCCACATATGAGTGAAACCATGCAGTGTTTGGTTTTGTTTCTGGGTCAATTCACTTAGGATGAAGAGCTCCAACTCCATCCATGTTGCTGCAAAGGACAGGATTTCATTATTTTTAATAGATGCATAGTATTCTGTGGTGTATATATACCACATTTTTATTATTCACTGATTGGTTGATAGGAAATTAGTTTGATTCCACATCTTTGCAATTGTGAGTTGTGCTGTGATGAACATGTGGGTGCAAGTATCTTTTTATAGAACAACCTTTTTTCCTTAAGGTAGATATTTGAGTCACTCTTTTCTTGGCTGGGACATGTACAACAAGTCTAATGCTCACTAACTGCATCTCATGGTGGCTTATTCACTACTCCCTGACTGTGTCCCCTCAGGCCCTGGCTAGGATCTTAACCTAAACTAGAGAATTACTTGGATCACGTAAAATCATAGCCACCTCTATAACTAATATTTTTGCAATTTCTCTCCCTGTTCTGGTATCTGTTGGAACATAACAAATGGCCCCTAAACTTTGTGGCTTAAAATCAACTATTATGATCTCTTATGGACCTGGAGGGTTGACTGGGCTCAGCAGAGAGGTTCTTATATGGCCTTCTCATTTACAGCTGCAATCAGATGGCAGGTGAGCCTGGAGTCATCAAATGGACCATTCAAAAGGGCGTTTTCAACTGACTGTCAATTGATGCCACGTATGGCTGGGGTCTCACCTAGGTCTAGTGACCAGAGAAACTACACAGCCTCTCTCCATGTGGCTGTTTTCCCAGTGTCCCAATATTGAATATTTCAAGATACCCAGGTAGAGCTGTCACTTTTGCCATATCATAATGGTAAAGGCAGGTCAAAAGGCCAACTCAGATTCCACTTCTTGACATGAGAAGCAGCAAGCACTTAAAGGGAGAGAAAGGGTTAATGACAACCATCACTGAATATTTGTCACACATTCACCACATATCCCTTTTTACCCCAGTGTTTTATCTCTTTGTGATACTACATCTAGACCAGCAGTTCCAAAATGTTTAATTCTCAGAACCCCTTCACAATCTTAAAAGTTATTGAAACAGTTTGTATGGGTTTTATCTATTGATATTTATTGTATTAAATATTAAAATGAAGGCATTTAAAATGTTTGTAAGTTTATTGAAAATGAAACAATAAACATTACTAACATAAATAATATGTTAATTAAAAATAACTTTTCTTAACGGTAGTCAAAATCTGTCTGGGGACAGAGAGACACCCCTTATCAACAAGGATGGCTGAACGAAACATATTTGTATACATAACCCTTAACTGTACCCCACAATATCAAAATAAAAAATATTGATAAAAAAAATATATAAATAACAATTTTCTGAAATAAAAACGCTTAGTGAGAGGTGTAGTGGTATTGTTTTACATTTTTGTAAGTCTCTTTAATTGACAGCTGGCTTCCCCATATCTTCTTCTGCAATACATTTTTGCAATATGTTGTTTGGGTTGAAGTAAGTGAAGAAAATACAGCCTCACAGAGATAAGTTGAAAAAGGGAGAAATATCTTAATAACCATCTCAGATAATTCCGAATATTCTTCACTGATATTACACCAAAACTTATGGCAGTTTCTTTAATGTTCATTGAAATGTGGAATCTGCATCCGTGCCAACAAGTTTTTGTACCTTGTTTTTTTAAAATCTGTTGATCTATCTTGCACTTTGAAAAGATCTTTTATCAATGTATGATTTTGTGATATTAGGCACTGGTCATTTGGAAAATATTGATTCACTGAGTTAGACAGATCTAGTTATGATGATATTATTTCATTATACCATATCAAAAAATCACTTTGTTAATATCAACACCTATTCATCAGAAGTCTTTAAATGTTGAAAAAGTGTCAAGCTTACAATGGCAACTACAAAGTTTTCAATATTATAATTTTATCTTGGAAGTTTGAATTTTATTATTTGCAGCAAATGGCAGACTTTATTTTTGAGAAACTGTCTGCCAGATATCCAAGTCTGAATAACCATGGCTTGTCTGTCAGCCATTCATTCAAATAAAATTGGTGCTCTATGAAAAGAGAGGCAAATTTAGCTTCAAAAATCATGCAATTTTATGAGTGCTTTTCTTGAGATAACCATTATATGTGAGTATGCAACATAAGTACTTTTTGCATATTTCCATTTATTCATTCAGAATATTAAAACTGTAATTCAAAAGTCAAGTCAGTTATTATCAATAATTCAAAATCCATTTAATAGAATAGATTTTCTTACTGCTTTATTATACACATTCGTAAAGGAAACTGACTTTTAACTGTAGGTGGAAATGATATCTTGATGACCCAATAGGACCCCGAAAATGACTCAAGGTATCCTCAGGAGCCTGCAAACCATATTTTGAGAACCACTGATTGTGATCAAGTCTGAAGGACTCATATCTTTGTCATCACTAAAATATCAACTGCCCTATCCATCCTGATCTGAAGGCAGCTACATCAAAAAAAATTAGTGGTGTGCTGTGGGAGAAGAATGTCTGACAGAGAAGAATCTGGGATTTAGTTCCCCTGACTGGTGGTTAGTTCCTGTATGATATAGATTTGAATCCTTAAGTTTGCAAATGACATGGACAGATGATGTAAGAAAGGAAGGACAAAGTGGGGAGAGGAAGTAAAAATAGCTTTTTAGTAGATACCAGCGCCAGTCTTGATATATTAGCTTCTATTATTATTTCTGTTTTCAAAATGTAAACACTCATTGTCTCTTTTTCATTTATCATTGCTCAGATTGAAATATACAGATGCACAGACTGATTAATAAGTTGTATTTTGATGTAAAAGAAAGGATCCTGTATGAAGAGTAATGTAAAGAAAGTGTCTATTCCCAACTTGGCCATTCTTGCATGACTTTCACAAATCATTCCACCCTATCTTCTCCTTCAAAAAATTAGAGGTTTGGGTAGACAATTTCTTAGTTGCTGCCTAGCTTCAAATAAATTGATGGCTGACTGGCACAGGCTCACAAGAGCCAATTATGCACAACTTTTTTCTCAGCTCTGTGTTTGGTGACATCAGTTGGTAGTTTGTAATCCACCATGGTGGGAGTATTTACACCACAAATATATCCAACTTACCGGCACAGCATTGTTGCATATCTGTAATAATCTTGTGCTATATGGCATATACATAATAAATGGGAACTTGCTCTAGTGCCCAACTCGTGGAAACTCATAGAAGATCTATATTGTGACAAGGATTGGATTCACTTACACTTCAACTTGACTTGGATATTCTTTTCTAATTATCATATGTAGTTTATTCAAACTGTTCTGCTTTTGTAATCTTTTGTTGAAAGAAAGTAATAAAAATGTAATAAGGAAGTGAAAGTTTTATAAACACTGTGCCAAGATTCCTTTTTATTTGTTCTTTTATTTCTTTAGATTTATGACCTATTGATATATTTCTTCCATTTTATACCATTTAAAAATTAAGTTCCCATGTTCTGTCTAAAATAACAAGTGACCTACTGTTTGGACCGATTCAAAATATAGAAGCAGAAATAAGTAATGAAGTCAATATTTAGAGTAAAAATTCCTAACATAAATCACCAAGACTCCTAAATATCTATCCTCTATGTCTTAAAAAAATTTTTGGACCACCCAGATGTAGAGAAAGAATAGGCAAAGAGCAGGAAAAAAGTGGTGGGCCAGGCAGATAAACAGTATTTATTCTACTCAACCAACAAACTTTAGCTAAATAGAAAGATTCATACTCTATAGGGCATATTTTGCTTTTGGAAAACACGTTCCCATCTCCCATTCTTGCCATGTCCACTGTCTCAGTACCCAGTTGTCATAATTTACCAGTCTGACATGGAAAAATGTTCCCGTTTGGTTTTGGAACTGTGATTCAATCTTGCTAGCAGGGATTCCCTTGAAAGATCCTTGACCCATTCTCAGGATGCTCTCAGTTTGCCAGAAACAAGCAACAAAGGAGATGGGGTTTCACAAGAGTGAATTCAGGAGTCTTCATGAGTGAGTGCAATTCCTCTTCAGGATTGCCCTCATACTTCTGCCAAGACCCAGCACGGCGCCTCCATGAGGGCACCTACTCTTCTCTCTCAAAGATATCTAATTACTTAAGCTCCAAGCTAGGAAGCAGGGGTTCAATAAGCATGAAGTGGTTCTTGGGACCCTCTGGAGAAGCAAACATTGACAGGTAATGTCATAGCTGCCTGTCACTATCCAACAGGGTCAATCTCTGGGCAAGTTCCTGGCACACACGGTGTTGCTTTTAAGTCCTGCTGATTTGGATTCAAGTTTTTCCCCTTTTTGTATTTTGCCTGAAATTTCTGTTTCACTTGGAACTCCTCAACTACCAAATTAAGTTAAATGAGCATGATTAAAAAAAAGTTCATTGAAATTTACCACAGCCATTTGAAGAAACTTCCAATAAAACCAGAAAGAGAGCCAATGGCCATTTGCCCAGTGACATAAAACAAAAAGCTGCCCACTAGGAGATGGAATTAAAACACTAAGGAAATCAGAAACAGGAAGAATCCAACTTTTCTACAGTTTCCACTTATCTAAATCTCAGGCCTTCCCAAGAACTAGCAAAATCCATCTGGAAGAATTTCTCAGTACACTCCCCAGCAGAGATGTACTTTCTTTTATTTTCTAACGACAAAGTGTTGATGAATGAGTGGCAGTGTACTTGAAGATTCTCTGTCCCACTCAGTGGTCACCAGGGTGAGTAAGATGTAGTTTTTTGTGCTCTGTAGCTCTGCACCACATTAGTAGAAGGAATACATAAATAAGTGGGTATAATACGGGGTAGAAAAGATTTTCTCCTCAGAATAGTGATATGTCCATTTTCAGATACACATTTCCAGTTTGATAAAATGTTAAAGGATCAGCATGCCATCAGATGAATTGGTTAAAACAATAATCTTCTTAGTAAGGAAAGCTATGGTTCACAGTGGACTCACACTGGCTATGTCTCTACCACTTATACGATACAACCAATTGCTTTAAGAAGTAAAATGTTTCAAAATGTAAATTGAGGAAAAATAATAAAAATACTGAAAATGACATTTAGCCTTTAATGTGTGTATATATGTATATGTACATTCTTTCTCACTACATATAACCTGTACATAATAAACAGTCAATAAACATTTGATGACAAATAACTAGATAATGAATATGTCATGTAGGCATTAACTGCTACCTTTGTAAGTGGAATCAAAGACTGAACTGTTCATTACTACACACAGATTTTAAATCCTTGACACATGTGTAATAAACATTAGGTATTGGCATTTCCTCTCTATTGTATTTAATTATTACATTAACCTTTTCCTAATACATTTTTTTGCTATTTATATTTATTTTTTGCCTTCTCTCTTAAAATGCTTTTTCAGACTAGGATATCTTGGGGCTGTGATGTTTGATGATAAAGCACATTTGTTAATTTTGGGGGGAATAATATTCATGGTTATAAAATGTCTATGCACTTTCTTGGATTTTTATATGGAAGATATTTCACCTTTTTTTTTTTTTACCAGTATCATTTTGGGATATTTTAAGACTCCAACATTTGGTTTATTGGAATGGCACGGTTTTCAGTACATAAAGTTCTTTTTCTTAAAATAACAATAACAACCTAATTTGCATGCTTTTAATAGCTGATAAAGTTGAATAAAGCTTACTTTTCCTTAATAAATATCAGCTTCCCCCTTATCGTACCTCAGTGCATCTGCTCTGAAATAACAGAAAGTTTTAGGTTAAAAATATATATGCAAATAAATAATTTGGGAAGTTAGTATGCAAAATACAGAAATAGTTTGATTGCTCAATACAAGCTAAAGCTTGATCCGGTGGTGGGAGCATAACATAAACACCTGTTGTGCATGGAGGTTTAGGTGTCATTGGTAATGAGTTTAAATCCAGGTTTCATCACTTTGACATTTAATAACTTTTTAAAAGTCCCCTTTGAGATTACGTTTCCTCATCTATAAAATTGGCAGGCTTCTACCTCATGCTTTTCATAAATATAATGTATTTGTTTAAACAGTGGTATGATACTGACTCTATGCCAGATACTGCTCTAAGCACTTTCCAAATTGTAACTTATTTAATTTTTTTAAGGCAGTCTCATGGAGTAAGTACTTCTAGTTCCACTTTAAAGATTAGGAAACAAGAAGATATTAGAACATGCTGGTTTTCACCTAGAAGACTTCAGTCAATAACATGTCAAGGGAGGGGACAATTGAGGTGGTCCTTTCCAGAACAGGTCATAAATGCCTGCCTTTTTTAGTAGATAATTTTTAAAATGACCATATAGCAAACGACAAGTTGGTGTGCATTTCACTATCATCAGACACTAGTGATTTTAAACAATTTTTGTGGTGAAACAGTCCTCTGCTCAGGGCGAATCATTCCCATTCCTTATCCGTAAATATCCATTATCCTCAATTTTATTTATAATGTTTTTATAATAAAATAAAAGAATAATGTTAAAGTGGTTTGTAAAATTTTTGAAAATTATCAAAAAATCTGAAAACACTGTAGGACTACAGATAGTCTTGAATGAGTTCTATATGTAATATAGTGTATACATATAGTATAATTGGGTATATATGGCATACATAAATACATATACACATATTATGCATATATATGTATATAAGTACTTTTATACTTTATTTTAGGAAATTAACGTATCAGTAGCGCCTGCATTTTACCTTTATACCATACACAAGGTGTTCACTGGCGATCAGAGAGTTTGGTAAAATTTTTAACTGCTCTTTTCTCACTGCCTGCTTCAATTTTGGATCATGTGAATAGACATTTTCAGAGGAAGTTGCAGGTTAAAACATATAGTTCCTAAAATAATCTTAACAACAACAACAAAAACAGAATGAAGGAGCACTGCCACCATTTTTTAAACTAAAAATTCAGATGTGCATAGGCCCTATGAAGGCTCATGTATATAAATTCAGCTCCAAACTTCATGGAAAAGTCATACTTTATGTTGCCAATTATCAAGGTTGAGTAATTACAATGAGAAGTACAGTGGGTAATTTTTCAACTGCCCATTTGACTATACTGCTGGGTCACTTGGACATAGCAAGAAGCAGTGTATATCAATGTAATTGAATCAAGTTTGGCAACTGATATGATTTTTTTCAAAGGACAATATCAAAGCTCATTTTGGATGGATATATAGTCTAAGAATTCAATAGATGAAACCAAAATACGAGATGAGGTTTGCCAATATTAATATTTGGGCCACCTTTTCTTCTATTCAATCCACACATTCACTTTTATATTCTTGACAAGACTGTGTAACTGCAAGCTTTGTACTTTGAGCCAGAGTTTTCAGGTTCATATCTCATCCACACCACCTACTTGTGATGCAACATCGGTTTCATCATCCTAGTCTGGAAATAGGTGAGACAACATCTCCATCACACGATATGCTCTGAAGATTAAGTGAATTAAAGTCTTCAATGAGTCTAGTCTGTACCTGCTAGTTTCTTCCCTCTTGTCTTTAGATTGTCCCTGGGTAAGGTTTGGAGATGGATTAAATGTCAGTGTCTGCAGGTGAGGTCTGGCTTGACTAGCACACATAGCAGATTTATCCAGATAGGATTATGACTGGAAGTCTGTTGAGTCCTGCTAGGTGTATGCCAATGTCACGAGGCATCTGGGGAGGAAATTCAGCTTGTTCATTGTTGAACAAGGCACCAAAAAATGTCTAGTATGTTTATTATGTAGTTATTTTGGAATAAAATAAAAATAAGATGTATTTCAACATTTAAAAATGTTGATGTATACTTAGAATTTTTTTGTGTGTGCCAAAAAAAAAAAAAAATAGAACATTCCTTTCAAAAGTGTGTATTGAAGTAAAATGAAACAAATGGCCTTCTATTTATTTGTGTAAGGCTAGACATTTGGTATATTGCATCATTTAAGCTTCATCCTTACACTTCATTACCTACTAAAAACTGGCCCTGACTGTAAGTATTTGTGTAATCAGTGATGAGCTGTGTTTTGAGACGGAGTGGTATGGTACAGATCAGGCACAAGAAGATAAAACAAAAAATGAAAATTGTACTTGATCATTTGGAACACTCAGAAATGATTGCTTCAAAATTGGAAGTTTCCTAAACTCCAAGGTCAAAAATCTTAGAAATACTCTACTTCTCAGACACACTGAACCACAAATTACATGTTGATAACTTGTAAATAATGTTTCCAGTAGTCATAACAGATATTTAAAAATTTTGGAACTTAGTGAGAACCCAAAGTCAGACTTGAAGGCCTATATCTTCAGATTTTCTTTTTCTTTTTTTCCCAGTGGAATGAAATTCAAATTTCTTTTAGCCAATACTAAATACCTGCCACAGTTTGAATGGACTTTGTTGTAGTTCCTACTACTTTCTAAGACTCTGCTGTGGCTAGAGTATGTACTGCCTCCCCCATGACCCTGCCCCACACCAAAAACAAGTGCACATTTTCTGTTTTCTATCCTTTGATAGGGTTTGTTCTTTCTACTAGCAATTCCTTTCTTATTCATTCCTAAATGTTCATCAGGCTTGATTTTAACTTTTACCTTTCCTATGAAAATTTTCCCCTTCATCTAAATTGCAGCAATCTCTCCTACAAATAAACTCATAGGATACATGTACATCCATATTGAAATTATTTCTTAAAATTTTGCTATATTTTACCAAATACACAAATACTATCATTTCAACCTCATGATGTGCAACTTGTGGCAAGAAGTATGAATTTAAACTTTTTTCAATGGTTTTCTGCAGAAACATAAGCACAGAATGTTAGGCATGGAAGAAAGGGGACATTATAATGTCATGCTCTACTTCTTAAGGTTACATATGAAGACATGATAGTTTAGAGATGAAATGCATTTGTAAAATGCTTGCTAAAGAAGAAAAATGTTTGTTTGGAAAAAAGGGATGAAGACTGTATGGATAAAGAGAGTACCTGAATAAAGAAGGCAAGAGTTCTCTTCCTGGTTCAATCTCAAGAATGGTAAGGACCTTTTCTCTCCTGGTTCAATCTCAAGAATGGTAAGATATAGTAATCCAATTGGGTTATATCTTAGAACAGTGACTAGTCCTATGCTCTAGAAGGCAGCGACAGACCACATTAAACCTTAACACACATGAACATGGCTTGTTCTCCAGGCCTCTAGTATACTTGTGTCAGGACAATTCCCCGATGTTTCTTTGTTTCCTCTGTTCATGTGGCTCTCACGGTAATATTCAAGTCTTTGTGCTGGTGCTTTCCTCTCTGATCCCTTCTATTCTTTCCTTCATCTATCTGCGGTGCCCATTCTCACCTTCACCCTTGGTGGAGGTCCTAAACCAATATGGAACCTGACTGAAGTCTCTTGTCCAGTCTCTTCCCTTCACTCGTGTGTGCTCAGTATACATGTCAGTTCTGTTTTCTGTAGTTGACAGGAAGATGGTGGAATACTAACATTTGAATGTTAGTTTCCATGGATGACGTGCTGGCCTCCCTACACTTTAGCACTAGAGTTTATAATTCAACACAGTTTATCCGAAAGCTCTGTATTGGAATTTGGTGCAAAACCCAACTAATAATGCAGACCTTAGCTTTATTTTTGACTTTGCCCTTTAGCTTTATATTCTCCTAGGTTGCCTAAAGGATACAGTGTTATGGCTGGACAAAAGAAGGATTTAAGCATTTCTTATTTCCTGTAGCTAAATACCATCTGATACCACTCCAATTTCCTAGGATTTTTAACAGTGAAGAAGAGTTTTTCTAGTCCATCTTGGGGACTGGGAGTGGGATCAGGTCAGTCTGGGAAATGCAAGTCAATTATTTTATCCATAGCTATATGTTCCTCTCTTACTGATAGTGTGTTCTTGGATAGAGCTGGAGAATGTTATCCAAGGTGAACTAATTCAGAAACAGAAAACCAAATGCCATATATTCCCACTTATATGTGGGAAATAAATGGTCACGGAGATGGAAATAATAGACATTGGGGACACTAAAAGCAGGATAGTTAGGAGGGATTTAGGATTCAGAAGTAAACTATCAGGTACAATGTTCACTATCTGAGGAATGGATCACCTGAAGCGCAATCCCCACCAGTACACAATATGTCCAAATATGCCCTTGTACCACTGAATTTACCTGGGGAACGGGTCATCTAAAGCCCAATCCCCACCAGCACACAACGTGTGCAAATATGCACTTGTACCCCTGGATCTAAAATAAAAATTTAAAAAGTAGAAAAGAAAAAAAAATGAGAAAGAATGATTGCTTTTCTTCTAGACCATTCGATGGAAAGCAATTTGGGAACAGACATGCCCACCATTTGACCATATAATGCTCTTGAGAGAAACAAAACACCCCAGTCCTACACCAAGCATTGCAGTTTTGCGAGCTCAAAGTGGATTGGATTTTGTTCCCCTACTTACACCCTTGGCTGGGCGGCCTTGGGCGGGACAGAATTTGCAGGACTCTGTGGTGACCTCTGGCCAGAATATACAGTGCATGTGAGCATGCTGATTTAATTTGTCCTTTTTTAAGGTATATTTCCTCATGAGCACTGCCATTGTGTGCAGCACAATGAAATGCAAATAGTATACTTTCTAATCTTATAATAATTTTCTGATAAACATACCCATTAAATTAGTCTGTAGTATTATATTACAGTCTATTGCAGTTGGCTCTCCTGGTCCCTTATTTTCTTACCACGACTATATTTGATCACACTTTTAGGATAGAAATAGCCTGGTATAAATCCATTCAATAAAAAAAGTTTGGCAATCCTGTTTTATGAGTAAGTGGAAAGGGTTTTGCAAGGCAGAATATATAAAAAAGAAACATTAATCCTAACCCTTCACTCTTTTAAATGGGAATTAAGGTCAGCATTCTTAGAGCAGCCAACTGAAGTGGTGCTAAGTTCAGAAATTCTTTGGAAAGGGAACCAAACAGCTGACTTTCACAGGAGAAAGAAAGTATTTCAAGAGTTGGGCATGGGTAACTTTGCATGGGCAATGTTTCTCCAAGTTACTTTTCTTTAACAGGTCATTTTTTTAAAAAAAGAATAATGAGAGTCATTGAAAAAGATCCTCAAAATGCTCATCTATTTAATTCTTTATACATAACTAAGTCTTTCTACTTCTTTATAAGACACGATAATCAGATTTTACTTGAAAGCCTAGGTTGTTTCCTAGGGGAAAGCAAGGCATTTAGAAAAATATAGTAAGTCTTTAAGGCCAAAAAAATGACTAATGCACCAAATAATATATTCAAGAAAGCCTCTAGAAGGAAAAACTTCCATCAAGGTAAAACCTATCAAGCCTTTTTTTAAAATTTCAGTCTTAAAGAGGTAAATAATATCTTTTTGGAGAGGAAATGTTACTAGGAATAATATCTCATGGATTACATAATCTCACTCCTTAAATTTATATCTCTTATTTCACTTTCCAGCATAGCAGATATAATCATACACAAACACATCAGTCCTGCATTTGCTACCCAGTTCTCAAAATAGTAAATTGTATAGTTTTCTTGTTTCAGCATATTTTAAAATTCAACCTCTGAATCCCAAATATGACCTTGTGATTTGCAAATACATTGGCAAAAAGACAGTGTTTCTTCAAATTTGTACTTTTCTTTAGATCTCTCCAAATGCATTTTCTAATTCATAAAAATAAAATGATTTTGTACTTGACTAAAAATAGTGTTGAAGTTAATTCCCACTTAAGAGAGTACAGAATTGAGATACTGAAAAGAACAGTTAGAAATAGAAAAGGATTTACACTTTGTCAAAGAGGCCATTTTTAGCACCTTATCACAGCAACAACATAAACTCTTTGTGAATTTAGTTTTGACAGTGTTGAGATTATCACTTTTCTATCTGAGATAAATTCCGGCATGTATTTGCCATATATATAAATATCTCAAATGTTTTATTATGACAATAAGCTAAGTCATTTTTAATTGTATGTGATAGTTTACAAAGCACTTCATAATAATTGATTGTTGTCATCCCCATGTTAAAGATGAGGAAACTGAAGCAGAGAAATTGAGTCTTACCCCTAGATCTTGTTAATACCTGGTACAGACCCTTGTAAAGCCCATGTCTTCTGCTTTATAACACACAAACCCAGGGGAAACATGTCATTTGTAGTATTGGTGAGCTACTAACCAAGAGGAAAGTATCTTTAGCTGTCTCCACTTCACTGAAGAACAGATGAAATTCATATACTTGCATTGTAGTCTTTATTGTGCCATTGAATTTCTATGAGATCTTCTTTCTCTGGGTCATAGTCTTTAAGTAGAGGAAATTTCCAGGAACAGCAGCTATGACCATTCTAGTCATAGCATTGTGTGACTCTCTGTTTCTGTTTTGAAAATATGGCCAAGTTTTAGTTATCAGAAGTTAAGTAATAGAATTAAAAATAAAATTAGTAGTTTCAGTCTCTACCTCTTATTAGGATGCAGGCTAAGATTAGACAAACACACTTGTATTTGTCTATTATATATAATGATATGATTGAATTATATATTGTACCTTTATATAATTATATATAAATTATATAATTGTAACTTTATGTTACATAATTGCATTATTTAATAATTATATAATTGTTACTTTAGGGGCAACAGGAGGGTGGTCACTTCCTAAATAACCTCACATTTTCTCAAATAATTTTCTTATATTCTTTTATTAAATGCACACACGTACCTGTTCAAAAATTGCAGCAATGAAATTATTTATATCTATATTTGTTAGCTGGACATAATTTTACACATGGCAATGTCTGGAGACATTTTTGGTCAAAGCTGGTAGGTGCTACTGGCATCTAGTAGATTGAGACTCCGCTAAAACAGCCTATAATTCACAGGATATTCTTACACAAACATGCACACACAACAAAATGTTTTCCTGCCCTAAAGATCGATAGTTCTAAAGTTAAAACATTCTATTTATATTTACAAATAAGTGATCAATAGTCCTAAATCATAAAAAAATTTCCCTAGTAATTTCACTTTAGGTCCTCATGACATAGGTAGCGTATGTATATTTTCAATGATAATAAAATCTTCACTTCAGTATGTAAAACTCCATGAGATCAAAATAGTTAGAGTGTAATTGAGCAAACAGCATCTTTCAAAAAATTGAAATAGGAGAATAATAAATTGGAAAGACTTCATTCATGCCTTTGTGTGAACTAATGCAATGAGAAGTCATTGTGGGGAAAGGTAGACCTGGGTCAATGCCACAAAAGAAGACTGAGGGAGCTAGTAGACAGAATGGCAATGCTAGACACCAGGGGAAAAGAGATTCTAGAAGGAGAATGGTGCCCAGTTTTTCATATTTTCAAATTCAATCTGACTGGCCTCTACCATAAGCCACAAATAAAAGCAGAACTCACATATGTGAGCTTCAATTATCTTCTTGTTTTCTGGTTCAGTTTCAAGTGGAATGCACTTTTAAAAATAGCTGATTATTAGGGAGAATAAGAGTAAATGCAATGCTGACAAAAACGAGATGCTGACAAATTAATAGATTGGCTGACAAATTATTTTATTGGCTGCTTGGAATTAGGAGTCTCAATGATTTATAAATTGCATCACTGGCCTCTAGTCTACACTGTGTAGTTTGATTTGATAGCTTAAAAATAAACTATCAGATTTCTTTCACCATTCATTATTTGGTTTTCTTCTCTCTCGCCTTTTATTTTTTTCACCCTGAGTTTCTGTTATCTCTGGACTCCATTTTTACTATTAAAGGTACTATATAACACATTCAGACAAAAGCCTTGTTGAGATACCATCCTGCAAGGTTTAGCTGTAACTGTTTGTATTAATTATATATTGTTGCCTAAAAATTATGCCAAGAGTTAAAAAAGGCATACCTGGTTTGTTGCACCTTATAGCATTTCATAAATATTTCCTTTTTTTTTTTTTTTTTACAAACGGAAAGTTTGCAGCAACCCTGTATTGAGTAACTCTACTGGCACCATTTTTTTCGATGGCAGGTATGTGCTCACTTTATGTCTCTGTGTCACATTTTGGTAATCCTTGTAATAGTTCAAACTTTTTCATTATTATTGTATTTGTTATGGTGATTTGTACTCAGCAATTGCTGATGTTACTATTGTAATTGTTTTGGGAAATTATCAACCACACTCATACAAGTGGGTGGATTAATTGATAAATGTTATATGTGTTCTGACTGATGAGTTATTCCTCCATCTCTCTCCCTCTCCTTGAGTGCTATTTCCAAAGACACAACAATGTTGAAATTAGGTTCATTAATAACCATATAATGACCTGTAAGTGTTCAAGTGAGAGGGAGAATCACATGTTTCTTAGTATAAATCAAAGGTTAGAAATAATTAAGCTTAGTGAGGAAAGCATGTCGAAAGCCAAGCTTGGCTAAAAGCTAGTCCTCTTGCAACAGCCAAGTTGTCAAAGCAAAAAAAAAAAAAAATATGTATATATATATATATATATATATATATATATATGGAAACTAAAATTTATTATTAATCATTACCTAGTGATAATGATAAGTGAAGCAGCCTTATTGCTGAGATAAAGAGAGTTTTAGTGGTCTGGATAGAAGATCAAACCAGCCACAATATTCACTTAAACCAAAGCCTAATCCAGAGCAAAGCCCTACCTTTAATTCTATGAAGGCTAAAGCAATCAATGAGGAAGCTTCAGAAGAAGAGTTTGAAGCTAGCAGAGTTTGGTTCATGAGGTTTCAGGAAAGAAGCTGTTTCTATAACATAAAATACAAAGCACAGAAGCAAGTACTGATGTTGAAGTGGCAGCAAATTACCCAGAAGATCTAGCTAAAATAATTGTTGAAAGTGGCTACACTAAACAATAGTGTTTTTTAAAAAATGTAGATGAAATAGCTTAATATTGGAAGAAGATACCATATAGGACTTACATAGCTAGAGAGGATTAGCCAATACCTAGCTTTAAAGCTTCAAAGGACAGACTGACTCTCTTGCTAGTGGCTCACATGGCTGGTAACTTTTAGTTGAGGTCAATGCTTACTTACCATTCCAAAAATCCTAGGGCTCTTAAGAATTATGATAACTCTACTCTGTGCTTTATAAATGGAACAACAAATACATCTATTTATAGCATGGTTTGCTGAATATTTTAAGCCCTCTGTTGAGACATACTGCTCAAAAAATAGATTATTTATAAAATATTACTGTTCACTGGCAATGCACCTGGTCATCCAAGAACGGTGATGGAGATGTACAAAGAGATTAATGTTTTATATCTGCTAACACAACATCAATTCTGTAGCCCACTTAAGTGGTAATTATGACATTCAAGTTTTATTACTTAAAAAAACATTTCACAAGCCTGTATAGCTGCCATAGAGAGTGATTCTTCTGATGAATCTGGGCAAAGGAAATTGAAAACCTTCTCCATTCTAGATGTCATTGAAGACATTCATGATCCATGGGAGAAGGTCAAAATATCCAAATTAACAGGTGTTTGAAGAAAGTTGATGTCAACACTCACGCATGACTTTGAGGAGTTCAAGCCTTCATTGGAGGAAGAAATTGTAGGTATGGTGGATGTAGCTGGAGAACTAGTTAGAAATGGAACCTGAAGACATGGCTGACTTGCTGCAATTTCATGAAAAAACTTTAATGAATGAAGGAGTTGCTTCTTATGGACAAACAAAAAAAGTAGTTTCTTAAGATGGAATCTACTTCTGGTGAAGATCCTGTGAACACAGTTGAAATGACAACAATGGGTTTACAATATTGCATAAACTCAGTTGATAAAACAGGGTTAGATAGGATTGACTCCAATTTTGAAAGATGTTCTACTATGAGTAAAATGCTAACAAATACCAACAAATGCTACAGAGAAATCTTTAATAAAAAGAAGAGTCACTTGATTCAGCAAAGTTCATTTTTATCTTATTTTAGAAAAGTGCCACTGTCTCCCAGCCTTTAGCAACCACGACCCTGATTAGTCAGCAGCCATCAACATCAAAATAAGACCCCCCCCAAAAGATTATGATTCACTGAAGGCTCACTTAATCTTCAGCATTTGGGGGGGGGGCAACGCAGTACATTTAAATTAGGGTATATGCATTTTTTTAGATATGATGCTATTGCATCCATAATAGACACAGTATTGTGTAAACATAACTTTTATATGCATCGAGAAACCAAAACAATCATGTGACTCATGTTATTGTAATATTTGCTTTATTGCAGTGGTCTGGAACGAAACCCATTATATCTCCAAAGTATTCATGTAGCTTGAATTAGAAAATATGTATTGTCTCAGTTTGTGAGGTTCAGGAATCTGGACATGGCTTAGCTTGGGTAGTTCTGGTTCACAGGCTGCGGTCTCTGAAACCCAACTGGGGCTGGAAGATCCATTCCAGGGTCATTCACCCACTGATGGCAGAAAACTTCAGTTCATCACCACATAGGTCTCTTCACAGGGCTTCTTACAATATGACTTCTACCAGAGTGAGTGATCAGAGAGAGAGAGAGAGAGAGAGAGAGAAAGACAGCAAGGCAGAGGCAAAATAGAAAACTAGTGTCATTTATAATGTAATATATGAAGTGACATTATCCCTTCTGCTGTATGTACCTTACGGGTCACACAGAACTACTCTGGTAAATGCATGGGGACACTATTGAGGGTATGACTACCACAAAGCAGGGGTCTTTGGACCATCTTAGAAGCTGATTACCATAATGATATTGTCTTTAAATTCAATAATTGGCTTGAGTCCATTCAATTGAAAATTTTTGTTTAACAATATATAGAGAAAGTCTGTAATTGGTAACTTAAAAGTAATGACAACAAGCCTTGTTGGAAACAAAATGTGAGCCAGCGTTCTAAGGTGAACTGTGATGAGTTTATTTTACATATCCACAATGATCTTTTTTAAAAAATCAGCAAACATATTTGAGTTTACCAGTTTCTTTATTGTACAGAGATAGCTTGTGTGCTATCTCTTTGACTTTTTTGGTGGTATAATTTGTGTAAGAATTAGAAAGAATTGGAATGAGTAAGAATTAGAAAGTACTGACTTCTAATCCCTGTTCTCCCATTTCCTGTTGGCATAAGCAGAGCTAACTTCTAATCTCAGATGCCATGCCTATGAGATAGATTTAATAGCACTCAGCTCTTATGGTTGTTTTGGATTAAATGCTATGATGTAAGCAAACTATTTAGCACATTGCTAGGCACATAGTGAGAAGAAAATTAATAGTAGTTATGAACATCAGCTTCCAATTCAGTGTTTTGAAACTGAACATTATGATCATTAGCAAGCTGGGGAAATTAAAAATGGGTTGAGACAAACCTACTCAAACAAATGAAATAAAATTCAGTAGTGTAAATATACCAGAGGATCAGAGAGTCAGACACCCAGGTTCTAGGCTTTCATTGGAGTTAGTATGGTTTCACAGAACTTTTATTTCTATTTGAGTTCACAGGCACAGTCATGCATGTGTGTTGTATTTGTTGTTGTCTCAGTTAGAAGTATACTTCTTATTGTGGGTTTCAGTCAAGAAAATGAGAAAGCCACTACCTTTTCGTGACTTGCTTATATTTATGTTTTTTGCTGAACAGAGCCAACCTTATCCTGTTTAAGTAATTGTGTCTCTCTGAATGTTTTGGGAGTTGGGAGGAATATTTTAATGTTTCTTTGTTGGAAGTTCTCTTCCCGTTTAGAATCCCACTGAAAGATGAAATCCCAGTGCTCATAGAGCCATGACCTTTCCGTGTTACACCATTAGACACGCCCCAGGCAGGGACATGGCTCATTGCTTCCTTCCCAATAGTGTGGTGGTTTCAGAGGCATTAATGATGAGAGTCACAGGAAGCTCAGAAATCTCAGTGGACATACTCATTCGGAATTTTTTATATAGTAAGTAAGTATTCACAAGGACTTTTTAACATGTGTGATTAAATAAAAAAGTGCTAAGCCCCTGAGGTTTATGAAATTCTAAACATCAGCATATTGTAATAAAGCACAGCTTCCCATGGAGGAGAGCACCATTCAAGGCTTTTCATTGTCAAGTTTGCTCAGTGTCTGGTAATGACCCACAGAATAAATGTGCTTTTTAATTAAATTAATGTCATATTTGCTTTGTCTGAACTTTGCCTTGATTGCTTTGTCTTAACTTTAACTTGAAATACCTCAGCTTCAATTTATTCGTCCATTTATCAATTTATTGGGAAAGTTAGAAACCTTAAGCACTTGTAAAATTGTTACTTTCTGGATTCTTGTAATTATACATAAAGTGATGAATATTTTTATCATGTGAATTGACTTTGAAGTCAATTGTTCAGGTAGTTGTAATGGCTATCTCTTTGATTTCTCCTACATTCTTCCTCTAGTCCCTGCCCCACCCCCAACCCCAGGACCAGTATACCCACAGTAATTTTCTGAAGGACATTTGGGAAATTTATTCACTGCAGTGACTCACTTTATTTAATGCTGACCAAGCAACCTATAGTCTTATCACAATCAAAATCATAATTAAATATATTTCAGGGTTAAAAATTGCTCAAGGAGAAAGTTCCCTCTGAAGATGGCATTAAAGCTGGAAAAAATAGTGAATTTATATGTGTGTGTGTATATAAATATATATATACACTTAAAAATGAATTTCTGACATTATATTAAAGTACAATAAAATATTATTATCTGTTTCTAGACTTTACAACCACCTTATAGTACATAGATAGACTGAAAAAGTCTTAAAAGGATAGATACTTACAATTCTTTAAGAATGAAGGTTTGCAGCCGGGTTCGGTGGCTCAGCCTGTAATCCCACGCCTTGGGAGGCTGAGGTGAGTGGATTGCCTGGGCCCGCGGGTTCGAGACCCGCCTGGGCAGGCGAAACCTCATCTCTACAATAAATAAAAAAAAATTAGCCGGGCGGGGTAGCGCACGCCTGTAGTTCTGGCTACTCGGAAGGCTGAGGCGGAAGGATCGCCGGAGCCCAGCAGGTCGAGGCTGCGGTGGCCGGAAGCGGCCACTGCACTCCAGTCTGGGCGACGGAGTGAGACGCCAACTCAAAAAAAAGAAATAATAGGTCAGGCTTTGACTTGAGACCTTCCAATGAGATTGTCAATAAGAACTTTTGATTCTACCCTGGGTTGTAACTTGAGAACTTCATTTGCCTGTGAGAGGCAACAATGTTAGTACTGTTACTAGGATTTGCTGCTCTTGCTGCAAATCGTTGAGAAATTACTTTGTTTATTTCCCCTTCTAGTTTTTTTAAAATTTTGCTCCCATGCTTTCTTTTTTCTTTCCTATTTTCTTTTCTATTAGGATCTCTTCAACATCCTTTTGACAAAATTCTACCGTTGACCTCCACACAGTGGACACCCACATGCAGGTTGTAACATAGCATCACTTACTCGTTCTGCCTGCAGTTCTTGTTGCTCATGTAATAAGAAAGAATCTTCTTGGGGTCATAAAAAGCCCTAGACCATATCTTATTCCTGAGACTTCTGGTCCATAAGAAAAGGTAGAGAGAAGAAGCAACATCAACTGAGCAACAGAAGCAAAAATCAAAACATGTTTTAACAATCTAGGATGAACACGTTAATGTTTTAACACACACACACACACACATAAAATAATGTTGTCTTTGCAAAGGCAAAAGTAGTCATTTAAGAGCTATTTAACAAAGGAGAATTTTTGTGGCACAATAATTTCCCACTAGAATTTTTAATAAAACAGAAGGTATTATACTAATTTCAGTTTGAGTGACAATGATGTGTCACTCATAATCTCTAGACTTAATTCTGTTGGAAATGTCCCACCACAGATGGCAATGTCCAAAGCTATAATTGTGCTCTTTACAAGATCATTTTGGGGCTTGTAAAAAATATTAATCTGGGCATAACAGGCAATGTGGCCTAGCAGCGGGACACAAGCTTAAAGTTGTATGATGATTGTAGTCTTGCAATTCTGCCAGTGTATCAGGATGACTTGCTTTACATCCTTACTTGGTGAAAAAGTCAAATATCTAAACCGTAGGCTCTTTATAACAAAGAGGCTGAGGCCAAATACCCTTCTAACATTCCTAACCATTCTTACGCTGCTGTCATATGGGAGGTGTTGAAATTATATCCCACTTTGTGTAGTTAAAGGACTAGTTTCAATAAAGTGTTTCTTTGCAAGGAAAAATCACCATTTCCACTCCACTCTTCCCATTTCATCCAAACCCTCTATTCCCTGGACCTGGATACAAATAAGCTCTTTTTTGTTGGTACTTTTTTTTTCTCTCTCTCTCTCTCTAAAGGATGCTTTGGACATAAGGTGACCATTAGAAACATTATAAAGGAAGCTGGTTCTGAGATTTTTCTCATTAACCATTTATTGAGCACATTCTACTGTTATCAAAGGGGGATAGATTGCATTATCCCTCTTTCTGTAAACTCAAGAACTTTACAGAAAAATAAAAACCACTTTTAAGTGGTGTTATAATATGCTGCATTGCAAAATTTCCCATGTAAGTACCACTAACGAATGACAGACGAGCACTAAGCACTACCCTTAGACGTTCTAGAGCCGTAGATGGAAGCTGGAAGTCCAATGGCACTTCCATGATGTTTAAGTCTCGTGCCTTCTCCAAAAAATTCACATGCATTTGCTTTCTCTTACCTGTATATTTGTTTGCTTTTAATATAAAGCATATCCCGCGCCTTGGGAGGCTGAGGTGAGTGGAATGCCTGAGCCCGCGGGTTCGAGACCCGCCTGGGGAGGCGAGACCTCATCTCTACAATAAATCAAAAAATCAGCCGGACGTGGTAGCGCACGCCTGTAGTTCCGGCTACTTGGAAGGC
>CAUYQG010122102.1:0-19039 GCA_963574415.1 Tarsius wallacei | reverse complement strand
CTTTTTCATAGAGTGATTTGAGTTCCTCCGGGTATATTCCCAGTAGGGGACTTGTGGGGTCATATGAGAGGTTGATTTTTAGATCTTCTTGGAATCGCTAAACAGAGGTTGCACTAGTTTGCACTCCCACCAACAGTGTAGAAGTGTTCCCTTTTCCCCACATCCTCTCCAGCATCTGTTGTTTTTTGAGTTATTGATGATGACCATCCTGACTGGAGTTAGGTGGTGTCTCAGTGTGGTTCTAATTTGCATTTCTTTGATGACTAGTGAGGCTGATTTTCAATGTTTCTTTTCTAGTCTATTTATTCCTTTTTGCATTGTTTTCTATTTCTACTTCCTTTGGTTTGTTTCTAATTTCTCTCTCTAATTTCTTATGTTTGTTGCTTGGGCCATTTGTCATTATTTTCTTCTTTTCTAGTATAAGCATTAAATTTTTTGACTTAGTACTCCTAACTCCATCTCATAAGTTATGAATGTTATTTAATTTCAGCAATAATTTCTCCTTTGACTTATGAGTAACTAAGAAATGCATTTTTTAATTTTCAAAACTTCATTTCAAAAATAGATTCTAATGTTTGAAATATATTAAGTCTTACTGGCAAAGTATGCAGTCATTTCTTGGTAAATATTTTGTATATTCTTGATAAAAATGTGTGTCTTACAGTTTTTAGGTTCAGTGTTCCATATATACCCAGTGATCAAACTTTTTAGTTCTATTTTTCAAAACTGCTATCTCTTTACTCATTTATGTCTGTTTGACAAAATTACTTAGATAGTTGAAGCAACTAAAATTTCTCACTATGTTGGAAGATTTGTGTATTTCTTTTTGTAATCCTGTCAGTTTTTGTTTAATATATGTTAAGATGGTGTTATTAATGTATGCATATTTAGAATTGTTATATCCTCAGGGTTATTTGAAACTTTTATCACTATGTCAAAATATTATTTTATCTGTAGCAATACTTTTTGTTCAATGTCTAATTTATCTGATATTAATATGGGTATACCAATTCTCTTTTGGGTTAGTTTTACATTTTTATACATTCAATTTTTGGGGGACATATCATATACTTTAGTTATATGTCTCATTGACAGCATACAGTAAGATTTAACAATTTTGCTAACTAGAATGTTGATTCCATTTACATTTATTGAAATAATTGATGTGTTTGAATTTTTTTTAGCAATTTATTTTGTGACTCCTGTTTGTCTCACATTATGTATGCTTATTTTGTCTTTCTTCTTGACTTATTCAGGACTGATTTTTTTCCTCATTCCTTTTTATCTTTTCTATTTGTGTAGAGGTTATTCACTATAATTCCTTTCATATAGTGACTTCTTTGCAAATGTTACTATCCATAATTCTCAAAGTCCAAAGTGTCTCAATATTTTAACCCTTCTATCAAATAACATAAAAATAATTTGACATGCTAATTTCCATCACTTTCCTCGCTAATCACCTCTTTGTGACTTCACTGGTAGACTTTCACTATATATTGATGCTACTTCTTTTTTGTTTTATACAGTCCATGTCTGTTTAAATTTTCCAAGGTATTTATTATTGTCTTCGTTCATTATTCTTTCTCTAATCGCAGAGTTTTCATCTGGGCTCTCTTCACTTTTGTCTAAAGTACTCCTTTTGGAATTTTACTGTTTGGTATTACTACTGATGTTGAAGTCCAGCTCTTGCTCTCCCTTATTAGTAACTTGTTTCTGTTCTTTATCTGATTATAAGATAATTTTATTGTCTTTGTTAGCTTCAGTTAAGTAATAATTTCTTTTGGTATGGCTTCCTTTTTATTTATAATGTTTAGAATTTGTTGGGCTTCCTGAGATTGTTTAATGATTTCATCCATTCTTGAAAATTATCAACTTTTAAAACACATTCTCTTTACTTTTCCTTTGGAACTTGAGTTAGGAATATAATGAACTTTCTCATTCTGCTTTCAATGTCTCTTAATGTATCTTTCAAGTTTTCTACCTCTTTTTCTCTCCTGTATTCTGAATACATATTTTTTGTCCCTATTTTCCCATTTATTCTATTTTTAACCATAAATTATCTATTAGTTATCCATTATTGTACAACAAATTACTCCAAAACTTAGAAGCATAAAATAGCAATTTATTTCTCTCATATTTTCTGACAGTCAGGAGTTCAGGAACTGCTTAGCGGTCTGGTCCTGGCTCAGAATTTCTCATAAGATCGTAATTAAGCTGTAAACCATTGATACAGTTATCCGAAGGTGATAAAAGAGCCCCCTTCTAGGCTCCCTCAAGTGGCTGTAGGTGGAAGGTTGCAGTTCCTCACTGTGTGACAGTTTTGCTTCCACCTTAGTGAGTGATGAGAGAGAAAGAAAAGAGGGAGTGGGAAAGAAAAAGTAAACTGAGAGAGAGAGAGAACCTGATATAGAAGGACTGAGAAGGAGAGAGAGAGGAAGAGGAAGAAGGAAAGAGGGAGACAGAAGGAGAGGAAGAGGTAGTGAGAACCCACACAGTAGAAGCCACTGAAGCATATGCCATCATATGTGCCATATTTTGTTTGTCACACAGATCAGCTCTGGTACATTGTACCAGTGGACCATACTATGTTGTGAATACCAAAAGGTAGGTATTATTAGGGGTCATCTTGGACGTTGGCTACCATAGCAGAAAAACCTATCCATTGAATTTTCAATGAAAATAATTTTATTTTTTTATTTTTGGAGTTCTGTTTCCCCCCCAAATATGCTTGTGCTTTGCTTATATTTTAACCTCTTCTTTTGTTCTTAAAACATATCAAACACACTTATTTTATATTCTATATCTAGTAACTCCAGTAACTGAAGAATTTGCTGGTCTGAATTTGTTGCATGTTGTTTCTTCTGGCTGTCACTCAGATCCCATGTCTGTTTTATTTTTGTGTGTGGTTTTATTTTTCTTAGAACTTCACCTATAGGGTATTCTTCAAGAACCAATCTGAGTATGTTCTTCCAGCGAGAATTTACATTTCCTTCTGTCATGTGCCAGGAAACACTTTTAGCCTAGAACCAGTTTAAACTAAATTCCTGGCTTGTAATTTTTTAATATCACTCAGGTAACATAAATTTAAGCTGCAAAATTACATGAATAATAGCTTATGTTTATAAATCATAAGAAGAATTTCTCCCTTTCAATCTGCATCAAATCTGAGATCAACAATTTTCCTTGCACTCTCATGAACTAGGTTTATTTCTTGCTTACGCTTACATTAAGGCCAAGTGCTTTTGGGGTTGCAACTTCATACAAAAGAATCTCTTATTTATTTTGTTTATTTTTTTTTTAGTTGGAGTCGCACTCCGTTGCTCAGACTGGAGTGCAGTGGCCGCTCCTGGCCACCACAGCCTCCACATGCTGGGCTCCGGTGATCCTTCTGCCTCAGCCTTCCAAGTAGCTGGAACTACAGGTGCGTGCTACCACGCCCAGCTAATTTTTGATTTATTGTAGAGATGAGGGCTCGCCAAGTTGCCCAGGCGGGTCTTGAACCCGCGGGGTCAGGCAATCCACTCACCTCAGCCTCCCAAAGCACGGGATTACAGGCTGAGCCACTGAGCCCAGCTAAAAGAATCTCTTATTAGGCTGCCTATCATGGGTAGGGCTGTGGGTCTCTCTGTTCTCTGTATCCTTCAATGTATAAAACTGAAGTTCAAGTTTACTTCTAGCAGATGTGCTCAATGCTGTACTTCCCTGGTTGGGTTTCTATTTTTATCTAGTTTTTGGCCTGTGAGTAAAATTGCTCACTCATTAATGCATTAAAACAATAAAAACAAAAACAAAGAAATATATTCTTACCAACATTTTAGCCAGCATTTCTAATTATTTTCAGTTGGAAGCGTTGATCAAGGAACCTTAGTCCCCAAGTTGCTGGAAATGGGTTTTGTCTTTCCCATTACTTCCCAAATTGTGTTGTACTTTATTACAGTATATAGCCCAGAACTGAAGAATAGTGACAGGCTACATGTTGTCCTTTGAATATTTTTGGAGGGTTGTTTTCCAGAACAGCTTGCAAAGATTATTTTCTTGCTTGCTGGTTTTTCTCAGTAGATATTTAAAAAGGATGTCACCTTTTCTGGGACTTAATAAGGTTTCTATAGCAGAATCTGCTGACCTTGGAGAAATTTAACTTTTTTAGTGAGTTCTGAAGTTTTGAAATTTTTGGAGTAGACAATGATCTGAATAGGAATCTAAATTATTGATTTTTTCCAAACACAGAAGGATGGGCTAATGATGACAGAGAACCTTTTAAACTTACGATTTCTCATTTATTCTTGATATTATACTTTCTCTTTCTGGGCTCCATCTTTCACATTAAATACCCAATTTCAAATTCCATTGTCTAATTGACTTAATGATTAAGAAAATGTTCCTGATATTCTGCCTAAATTTTTCTTCCTAATTTATTCCCATTACTCCTGGTTAAATCTTGAATAACTAGGATTGATGAGGCACTGAGAACTAATTAATTGATTGCCAAAGCATTGTGGTATTATCCGACTCCACAGTGAATTCTCTTAGTTTTAGAAAACCTTTTAACAGTAAACTGCATTGTAAGGCTGTTTGTTGCTGTTTCTAGGTGTTTTACATGATCAAATCAAGTTTAATGCTTTCCCCAAAGATGCCACACATAGGCATAAACTAATAAAAGGCTCAATTTTTGCTCAGACATTTTCACTTGCTCTTTTGTTTATTGCATTTGTGTTTTCAAACCAAAGAGAACCTGAGAAAACTAGATAAAAATTATGGATGCCCTTAGAACATCAGATGACTCTCACTGAGCACACTGCCCACTTCTGGATCCAAAGCTTCCTTAATGTCTTCTTACTCTGAAATCTTCTTATACCTTGCATTGCACCATTGAGTTCAGCCCTTTATGGTTTCCTTTGGTAAGTTTTGCAGACTTAATGTGATTAAAGCTCCTTGAATGATGACCTCCATTTTTCAAAAACTGTGCTGAAGAATGCAATGATAAGCTTTTAGTTAAGGATGCAACGTGCTCTTAATATCGAGGATAGTGATAGTAACTTTGATTCTGAAATCAGAGAAGGTTCCTCAAAGGAAGTAGGGTTTGACTTGAATCTAGATCATTGAGAATTTAAGGAAGTGATGACAGGCTTTTTAAACAGCAGGCACTCACTATGCAAATTCACCAAGGCAGGGCTGTTTGGGAAATTGCTGGTGGTAGGATATAGGGTGTGTGGGTGAGGCAGGCAGGGTCAAGTCACAGAGTACCTGAACTTAGACTTGATTTTGAATTAGATGGGGAGTTCATAATGGGTGGCTCCATACATATTTGTTGCTGAGGATATTAATGAGATTTTACATAACAGGATTTTAAACTCTTGTTTAAAAGAAGTGATTTGAGTGGAAAAAACTGATGTGATCTTTTATTTACCACACATATTTTTGTTTGCAAGTTGTTCCAAGGTTCCACACCAAAAACGCTGCTTTACATCTCCCTTCAGATATTTTTTAAGGTCTGATTTATGTGAGATGCTTTTGTGGGAACTTTTATTTCCTCCATGCTTAAAAATGCAGCATGTCTTAGGAATAACAAAACTAAACAAAACAATGTCGATTTGTGAGTTCTGGTATATTCAGTTCTTAGATACTTAGCTGACCTGAAGTGGCCAGTAGGTATCACTTTTCACATCTATATAGCAGACAGGTGAGGCACATCACCTACTACAAGGAAAAGGACAAGATGAAAATGATAAGCTTTAGTTTTGAAATTTGAATATTAATTATTAGTAGTTGGATGAAAATTGAATATATTTTTATTCATTTATCAAGCTTTTAAATTTTCTTCATCAACCTTTGGAAGAATGCCCTTTAAAAATATTGTATGGTATTGAATGTCTTTTTAGTAACCTTCTAGAATTTTAAGGACTCTATCCTCATTCTGATGAGATCTGGGAAATGTTGCCTTGTGAGTGTCTTATCTTGGTATAGTATTAAGACATGACTGTGGCATTTATAAAATTAGAGTAGTGCCCAAAGGATTCTTCTTTTGGTTTTCTCCTTTCCCTGATAATGAGAGCATGTGGAAAGCAAGCAGGGTCAAGCTTATTCAATAATGTTTTTTGCATAGATTTTGTTGGCCAAGGTGGAATTTACCTTAATACACTCAGATTTTATTGGTTGGTAACTATATTAATGAAAGAAAACCACTTTTTCCCTTCTGGGAGCTCTGTTAGAATCACTGTGAGTTCCAGTATACACTGTTAATTTACTTTTAGATTAGAGGGTCACAAATGTTTCACATCTTCTTTCTTTTCATCTCTTCCTGGCTGCTTACTCCAGCATGTTGGGGAGGAAAGAAAAAAAAAAAAAAGAGAGGGTAGAAGAAGAGAAATGGGAAGACAGAAGAGGGGAGAGAAGAGATTGGAGATGGGGGAGTGAAGAAGAGAGAAGGGAAAGAGCATAAAATAAAAAAATGAAACGAGAGGAGAAAAAGGAAAATGAGAAACAAAATTCTCTTTCTTGTCTTTCAGCATTTCCGTTTACTAGGCACATATTCATGGAGTGGTGCCCTGGGTGCATAGAGGAATGAAGGTTGACTTAGTGGTTACTAATCAGGAAAATTCAAGCTAACTCATTGTCTCTGAAACAGTTTGAGACAGCAGCTGTAAAGAGAAGTAATAGGTCTAAAATACATTGGACACATGGTTGTAACTTTCATTTGTATGAAGGTAAAATGTACTCATAATTTATGTCCTTTTTGATTAACATCTTGAGCTGTATATGTGTACACACATAGGCCTATTTTATTTACAACTTTGTTTTAGCAGTCATCTGCCATCTAAACCACCTTTTGAAATATCGCATGAGGTCAAAGAAACAATTCTAAAGTTGGTAATAATGGAAATTAAAAGGTAAAGGAAATGGAGGAAGGCAGTTTCCCACAGAGATATCAAATTTTATTTTAATTTTTCAGCCTGAAGTTTAACACAAAAGATAAATCTTTCCCGACAGCATAGGCTGAGGCATATATCATATCAACTTTCAAGTTATTAACTGAATTTTTTTGAGACAGATATCACCTCAGTAACTGCTTCAAATGCATTTACTTTATTTTAAAGGTTGTTCTTTCCATTATTAATGTCATACTGAATCACAGAGCCATTTATGATGAAATGTGCTACTCTAAAAATCTTGTAAATGCATCTGCAATGGTTGCTGATATGTTTCAACTCATCCTAAAATATACTGTAAATTTTTGGAAGATGTTTTTATCTTACTGTATATACTCTGCAGACTGTTAGAATCCAATTTATTAGCTCTCTGGAAGGTGAGAGCTATGCTTGAATAAAGTGACACCAGTATTTGTCAGGATTGACTCAAATTATGTGTTTTATGAGATAACAGCACAATTCCAGACTTTGAATGCTTTACATCATTAATGATTCTGGTGGGGGTAGTGTAGACAGGCTTAATGAGCTTCAGAAAGGATATTTTTGCTCATTAAAATCAGAAAATATATCTCCTACTGTATTTTCAGTGTCCCTACAGAAATTGGAAATTTTTACTTAAAGAAAAAAAGACTTTAATCAACCCTGTAAATGGTTTTCAAACGTATCCAGCTGTAAAGATGTAGAGAGAAGTGATATAGAAAATCTGAACTGGGATTCTGGAGACCTGAGTTTAAGTGCCAGCTTTTTTTATTCTCCTACTGGCTGGACACCTTTAGGCTAGTTATTTAACTTCTCTGAGAATCAATTACCTTAAATATAAAACAAGGAAGAGGAATATGCTGAGTTTATTTTCAGGTTTTTGTTCTAGACTTTTCATCTTTCTAGACCAAATAGAATTTTCCAAGGCTTTCAGAGCAAAAAAGAAAGTGGGTAGATTGTCATTTAGTGAGACAAATGTCCTTTATAATGCCTAGGGATCCTTTAAACAAAACAAAGAACTAGATGGGATTTATCTAGATTTAGATTCTAAGGCCATGAAATGCAAGAGGACTTTTTAAGGCTCTTCTAGAGACCAATTAGTTTAGATTTGAATCTATGCTTCTCACTTTGCTGGCAAGGCACCTGAGCCCTAAAAAGATGGAGGGACTTGGAAATCTTACACTCAATGTTGACAATGCCTGATCCAGACTCCTTATCCTCTTTACCGTCCATTATTTGGTAACATAGTTCCCCTTTTCTGCAACTTTTCAAAACTTGCTCTCAGGAAAGGACATAACAACTTCAATTTAAGTGCAAATATAAATGACTGATGAGCCTTCAATTATTCTTCTCCAGGACAAAATAGTGAAATAATTACTGACAACAATAAAGGGAGAATGATCTGGCATCTGGAGGGCACATGAATACTTTTTCAATGTCTCCAATTGGCCTACTCCCCTCATCAGTACTTCTCTTCTGTTAAAGTAAAAACAGGTTGAGCTCTACTTCAGCATTAGCTAAAAACTTTGCATGCACTGGCCTTCATGTTTTCAGGGAAAGAGGGTCAGTTTCTTCATTGATTTAACAAACATCTGTGGAAAATCTATTATTTCTAAGTACTCTCTGGGTTCTGAGACTACAGCAATGAGCAAGACTCAGTTCCTGATCTGATAAGTTCATGTCCCAGTGATAGAGATCTCTCTCTTGGGCTAGCAGAGGAAGAATCATCTATGAGACGCACACCCAGGAGTTCCTGGGTGGGCCTCTGTCAACTCATCTTCCTCTTATACTCGTTTCAGAGGTACACATTTTTTTTGAAGGGGTAAAATGTTTTTCTGCAAAAGACAAATAATGATAGAACGCTTTTTCACTTTTTTCTTGATGTGCATTTTAGTTATCAGAAGATTCTTCATTTTTCTGGAAAAAAATGACAATATCAATTCATTCTTACTGATTTTTTTTTTTTGCAGTTTATGTTGGACCAGAATAGGAGCATAGAAGTAGGCTTCTTAGGAGCTTCAAGGTTCAGAAGGGATGTATGCATATTCCATATGCAAAGGAAGGCACAAAACAGAATGTATCTGTAATATTTTCAAAACCTGCAGTCCACAATCTTTGTTACTGGAATATTTTGGTTCTGCTTCAAACAATTTCTTCCACCTTGTGTAATTATGAACCTGAATAAATGTTCAACATTAAAACAGTTTCTGCTGTTCAGCTCCAGGATGGCTATGTTTCAGAGCTGAGGGAAGCATGTGCCTCTTGGATGAAAGGTGTAGTATAAATGCAACTTATTACCATTTTAGGCAGAATTCCCAGGCTGGCATTTAGCAATTAAAAAAGCAAAGCTAAACAAGCCTGGGAGATCAACAATCCCCCCCACTTTTTTTCCAACCCAAGATACTTGGTTATTATGGACAAATCACTAGAAGGCTTCACTGTCCTTTGTTGACTTCCTTTGGAGTCTCTAAAGCAGCACAGGCAGGAAGAGAGAGAATTACTTTTTCGTTTCCGTTAATCAATGGGAGTCTAAACGAAGAGGTAAAAATGGCTCTTTCAAGAATTTGTCAAATTCACTTTAGAAAAGATTTACTGATTTTCCCCTTTCAATAGAATAATCTCTCTTGATATTTTCAGGCCTTTGTCTTCTTTTCAAAGAGCATTCTCTCCTGAGCTCAAGTTTGCGAGGTGTGTGATTGAGGAAACACTTATCTTCATAAGAAAATGTAGATTTAGAAAGATATACTTCTGGGAGAGCATGGCTTAGCAAAATAGATATTTCTCTAACTAAAAGAAAAAGAAACTCAACCTTTTTGAAACCTTATATACTGTTTATTCCTGAGTAAGTGACGGATGAAAAATACTTTTCTCAGAAATGTATATTCTTTTACGTTTGGTATCAGGACTTTACTATGAGAGTGAGTTTTTCTCTCAAACATCATTACCTTTAAGTATTCAGTATTGATCTCTGCCTATTCTCTTCCAAGTTCAGGTTCATGTTCTCTTCAGCTAGTTATTAAGGGATCTCTACTTACAAGTAATTGTGAGATCTCCTTTCTAGGGACTGCTATAATTATCTTTGTAATGTTATCTACACAACAATTCTGGAAACTCTAATCTTAAAGCTAGATTACTTACCACTAGTGACTTGTATTTGGATAAATCACACCAATGAAGAGATGCTGATAATTTTTATCATCAAAACAACTGCATTAGTTACAAGTATATGTACCTAAATTTACCTTGAACACATTTAAAATGTTTCCTCTATAAATTGTCCCAGGAATAAGCAACAAGAGGATGAAAATATGCACTTAGATAAGGGTAAAATATGTTTTAGATGAAGACCTTGTGTTTTTAAAAAACATTTTTGTTATTTTTGCTATTTATTAGGTATTATAGATGTAAACTTGGCTTCCATTTTTCCTCAATTCTCTAGCTTGGGTGCTTCATTTGATGTTTTTATCCTGGAGGGCAGTAACCCATCACTCCAGTTGCTAAAGGATTTGTTAGAGTATTATATTCTAGAAAAGGGAACACACAAATATTCAATAATAGCTGTTACCCAAAGTTAATACTTGCTATTCATTTGTTTCCCTAAGGCTTAATGAGATTGAGAAAAGCATACTGCTGGGGTGGTGGTAGTGGGGGGGAACAACATCAATAAGGATACTTGATCTCAAACCAGGCAAAGTGGGGACCAAGGGGAAGCCCAAACTTTACCTGCACTATGTCCACTTGTATACCTAATCCTGAATTGTACTACATATCTTAAGAAAAAAGCTGTATCATCAAATAGAATCACATACAAATTTATGAGGGACACAATTCCATCCATAAGAGTGATAGTGCATTGTAACATAACTTTTTGTCCAAATTCACCCAGGACAGGGAAAAACAAAAGATCAAGAAAAGCAAGCACTGAGAGAATATTGCATTCACTCAAATAATTACATGATGCAATAACACAAAATCATAAGTCTGGTTAGGACCATTCTGTTATCACAATGTCATAATCGATACATGTCACTACGAATTTGTCAAAGACCCATAGAACTTTCCAGAACAGTGAGTGAGACTTCATATACACAAATAAAAAAAATGTTTTAGGAGGCCAGAGGATCTGAGGAGGAAATGCAGAATATGACAAAAGAATCTAACTGTATTATGATTTATGAAACAATGTCTCTAAATGGTGGCAGAAGGTGCTGACCTAAGTAAATTTGGAAATGAGTAGAATCTGTAAGAATAAAATTAAACATAAGTATGAACATAAGCACTGTACTCTAACTGATAAAGTTATTTCCCACAGATGTAGAGTTATACATTCTGAGATCATTAGACATACAAGCATACTGGAATTGAACAATTAAGTAAATAATCGGCAAATGGCAAGAGCCACGTTTCTCATTTTTGAAGTAGAATGTTACAGAGAAACAAAGTAGAAGGCTAGAATGATTTGTATGCTAATGGATTAGAGTTCAGTATAAACTCATGTTTAGCTTAATGTAGATGCAGATAGTTATACATAGAAATATTTATAGTTATATATATGCACGAGTTAGTATGTACACATATATTTCCTTTTTTGTGCATTGGAAGATTGCATTCATGACTGGATGTTTTTGTTCTCTTCTCCCAATTCAGTTGTTGAAACCCTAATCCCCAGTGTGATGCTATTTGAGAGGTAATGAGCTCATGAGGGTGAAGCCCTTATGATGGGACTAGTGTCCTTGTAGGAAGAGACACAAGAGAGCTTGTTTCCTCTCTCTCTTTCTCCCTGCCATGTGAGGATATGAGCAGGCAGCTTTCTATAAGCCAGGAAGTGGATCCTCACTAGAATCCACCCATCCTAGCCCCTTGATCTCAAACTCTAGCCCCTAGAACTGCAAGAAATAAATATTTGTTGTTGAAGTCACCCAGTGTATAGTATTTCATTACAGAAGTTTGAGTGTTAGAGCAGGCTAAGACATTCTGTCAGCTACATATGCAATGTATCATGAGTCGCTGTGAGTATTCAGAGAACTCAGATCTTGGTATTTGATACCATTCTCCAATAAAAATTGACAACAACAGCAACAACAACTAAAAACAGGGATCCTTGGAGAAATGGCTGATTCAAAAACAGGGCAGGAAACACATATGATAAGCCTGGAGCAATCTGTGGTACCAGAAAGCAAGAAAGAACTCCAGAAACCCACAAGGATGAGGGTATGTCCGAAAGGATACCGGAGCCAACTGAAAAAGACCCCGATGGCCCAAGCAAAAACAATTTCAGCAACAAAATAAAGTAACATTGGATTATAACAGCTAGTATGAAATAACAATGTCTTAGTTTGCACTTACATAAAACAATGATTTAACGAATACATACAGGGAGGAGAATAGAAAAATCTGCTATGTAGAATAACTCCAAGTGATACATACAGTATAGATGCTCTGCTCCCAAGAAGGTGGAAATAACTCCCACTTCTTGAGTGTGGGCTGTACATGGTGACAACCTTCCAAATGAAAATGTGGGGGAAAGGGTGACAACAGTGGAGGAACCTGACAAACATTGTCTGAGCCAGGTAGTCAAAGTGAACATTACAATGAAAAGCAGTGTTGACAATATATATCCTTTATGTGGTGTGATGAGAATGGCATTTTACTTCTGTGGTCCTTTGCCTCAAAACCCGTAAATCCAATTTAGTAATCAGAAATATATTAGACAAGTCCTAATTAAGGGTCATGCTACAAAATTCCTTTTTAAACCATCAAAGTCATCAAAAACAAGGAAAATTTCAGAAACAGTCACAGCTAAGAGAAGCCTGAGGAGACAAAACCATCAAATATAATGTAGTACCCAGAATGAGATTCTGTAGCAAGAAAAAGGCATTAGGTTAAAAACTAAGGACATCTAAAAATACAATATGGACTTTAGGTAGTAATGTATCAATACAGGCTCATTAATTTTGACAAACATACCATGATAATATATTAGTAATAGGAGAAACTGCGTGTGCTGTACATAGGAACTCTCTGTACTATCTTTGCAATATTTCTACAAATCTAATTTAAAATATTTTTTAAAAGTCTGACTGGGGCGTGACAATCTATGGGAACACACATACTGGCATTTCACGGTTCTTTTGCCTAATACTTATTTCAGAAGTTCCTTATTTCTTCTACTTTTGAGTAGAAAACAGCAGAACAACTTTAGAAACCCTTCATAATTTGACCACAAATTCCCTTTTCCTACATTATTTTATCTTTTACTGACCTGTAATCTGCACCTGTAATCTGCTACTCATAGTCTAGTCAGCCTGGCTGGCATTTTCACTCCACATTTTGGCTTTCCTTTTGCTTGGAACGCCTTCATTCTTCCCCACCTGTTTTCCAAATCCTACTTGCTCTCAATGCTGGTGAACCAGCTTTTATGAAAAAAAAAAAAAAAAAATCCCTGATTTGTAATGTTTGCCCATTTCTGTGATATAAATGTACTCATCATGGCTGATTTCAAGTTACCAGTGATTTCATAGCTAGCTAGAAAAGTTCCTGCATGTCTAAGATTCTGCTCTCACAGAAGTAAATATGTACCACCTCCTTTCAGACAACCTTGGCTCCCTTTAAACATTCTTTGCTAAACTCTTGTTTCCCATGCGCCTTTGAAGAAAGTCCATCGAATTGCACTTATTGGCTTTTATGAAGCAGTCCTGGGAATCTGAAAGAGCTATATTTGAACACTGACTCTGCTACTTAAGAGACAGGTGTATTTAAGAAAGTGCTTAAATCTTCTGAGGCTCAATTTCCTCATCTGTAAAAGGTGAATAATAATACCTACCCTATTTTTCTTCCAGAGCTGATTGAGAGGATGGAATGACATGACATACAAATAGTTTGAGGAAAGTGCTATAGGAATACAAGTTATTATTATTATCTTCTGTAATGTAAATGTATATGTTTCAAGATCTTTCACTTGTTCAACAAATGTGCTGAATGTGAAAAGGCGAATGAGTGAAGTTTTCAGGACATTTGTCTGATGACTCTGAAGTTGAAATTTCAGGGAAAATGATGAGACACTGCAGTATACTTGAGCAGGAAGTAGAGGCAGAAGCCCCATTAATTGGAAAATTAGAGTCACTCTAGCCTAAAGTACCTGCTTCTGCACCAAATAGGATGTTTACAAGATGGAGCTGAAGGACTTGATCCATTCCTCTGAAGTTTTACACTGTGTTTCAGCATGTGGACACAGAAATTGGTCCAATGACTTTGTATCTTACCTATAAGTTTTATTGGCTGTGTTGTCTTGGTCTAGCTAACTTAACATTTTGAAACTCTGTTTTATGATCTTTTGGGAATAATAATTATCTTTATGTGATAAGGTTTCTGTAAGGATAAAATGTAACAATGCATGTAAAATAAAATGTTTAGAGAGTTGTCTGGCACAAAGCGAGTGTTCAACACAGGCAGGGCATGATGGCTCACGCCTGTAATCCTAGAACTCTGGGAGGCTGAGGCGAGGGGATTGCTTGCGCCCAGGAGTTCAAGTAAGTGTTCAATATAATTTCTGAAAGTTCTGCATGAATTGCCTATACTTAGAGTTCTAAGTGGTAAGGCCCGAATCCTTCTAATGTCCCAGGGTAGTTACTTCTTTCACTGTGTATTCATTTAAGGCAAGATTGCCCGTCTCTGAACATAGGTGCTTTACATATACACAGTCAGTTTCCTAACTGATGCCCTGTGACTTCAGACAAATCACGTCAGCTCTCAATTTAACAGCTTCTATTCACTTAAAGGAAGTAGGTGGCTAATTACCTTGTGGAATTGCAAAGTCATGGTTCACTTTAACATAAAAATGGCAAAATCCAAGTTAAGTGCTTCACCTAAGAGAGAACTCCATGAATCACAGGTATGCACAGTACTTTTTGAGAGAAGGCGTCCATCAAAATCACCTGTGAAATTGTATTTATTTTCATGACCATGAAGCTATCCTCATTTTCATAGATTCTGAACTAGCAGTTTGTTGAGTGGTTCACTTATTAAGGAGGTCAATGAATGTTAATATAACAAGAACCTAATATTAATCATATGTAGAGGCAATATTCATATAGAATTAGAATACATGATGCAGAAAGACTTTATAATTGTTCCTTATCTCTTTCACCTGTTTTAACCAGAAATTTCTGTGCATTACGTATTCCCTAAGGATGAATCAACTTGTAATTGCCCTTTTTTTCCTTCAAGCTAAAATTTTTATGATGGAAAATACCTTTCTCTTAATTCTGTATTTTTCCTTTTGTCAAGGCAAATATCTACTTTGGATTGCAGTTGTTGCAAAACAAAACAAAAAAAGGATACTCTCCATTTTTGTTGTAAGAAGTATGTAAAAGATTATATATATATATATATATCCTAGTTCTTATAAATAATATAACATAAATTAAAATATTCTTACACATCAGGAATTTGGAATGGTTAGAAATATGTAGGGCTCTAGTTAATAATTATGCAGTGGTAGAAAGGAAAAAGAAGATCAGACCCCGACAATGCAAATTTCACAAATCTCTCCTTTCTGGTTTCAGTGTTAATAATTTTTAGATTTTTTTAGTGATGAGTAGGGGAAAAATTGGGAAGTGACAAAGATATTGCAATGTTGGGCAGAACCTCTTCATAAAATCTTATCAACCTTTTTTTCTGTTGTGATTATTTTTGAGATGGGGCTGAGTGGCTTTAATTACGTCAATCATGAGGTCAGTTAAACCTCCCAACACTCTGTGCATTCAGTTGACCTATGACCATTCCTGTGTCATATAGGATTTTTTTAGGGGCCATCACTAAAGGAGCAGACCACTCATATCAACCTAGAATCTATCTCTGGACTGTCCCAGGAAACACTGACTTAGACACCAGTTTGCAAGTCCTTTGAGAACCTTTTTACTCATGACACCTTACTATAGTAATATGAAACTGCATTCATATGATGATATCTACCCCTATGAAATTGTTACAGAGTTGTGTTCTGAAAAATGAACATATTCTTCATAGCTGCCCATATGTACACACACATTAGTAAATAGTTACAAGTGTTTTATACTACATTTTGACTTGTACATATGGTAGTGACTTTAGAAGTCTAGAAATTTTCAGTTCAGAGAATCCCATCTTACAATGAGGAAATGGAGATTCCAGGAAGGAACCCAATGGCAATTCTAATTCTCATTAAAATACAGAAGGCAGAGCTTGAACCCACAGCCCAATTCTCATTCTGCCATAAAACAATGTATATGCAAGTACATGAAGACAAGGATACAGACAGATATAGATATGTGCCTGTAACACAAAACTGGTTGGAAGCAAGTAGTTGCCAATTAATCTACTATGAAACAACAATCACTCATTTTAGCTTAAGCTTGAGCTTAAGTAGTTTGTTTGTTTTTTATTATTTTCCCATACTGAACACATTCATCCTATTAAAAAACCAAACATTTAAAAGGCCAAATAATCTTGGTTATTTGCTATGATAACTGATGAAAAGGGAGTTTCAATAAATGCCCTAATTTCATATACTTTGTGTAAAAAGTCTTTCTAACCTTTATATCACTTACCACAAAGTTTTGCCTAAGTAGTGCTTAGTAAACTTACGTTAATTAATTCAAGGAATGAAATTCAGGAATTTATTTACAAGGAACAAAAAAAAGTCTCTCATTTTATTACAGATTTATGTGAAGTCACTGTGTAGATGATTACATTTCTATATTTTTAGATGTAAAAGGAAAGAAGACACATTGTAACAGATACCTACTAAGTGTCAGTCACTTTATAACCATTATCTAATTTAGTCCTCAGCACACATTTTGTCATAAGAATGTCATCTCAATTTACAGGTGGAAAAACAGGTTTAGATCAAATAACAAGAGAGGTTTGATCTAAACCTCTGTATGGTTAGGGTTGGAACAAAATTCTATCTGATCACAAAGCCCATGCTCTTTTTTATAATAGAGTAAGATCCATAGTATAGTAAAGAGATTTTAATATGTTCTTCTATAGCTATTTTCGAATGTCTAAGTGTCTGGGTAGGGCAATAGAAGAAGGAAAAGAAAGCAGAGTCAAATTCCCTGTAGACAAAATTTTCAGTCCAAATGGTATATGTTGCTCTTTGTTTGCATGACTTCACAGTGAATTCCAATTCTGTGCAACTCTATTCATCTCAAGACATATGGAAAGAGTTTTATGTTTTAAACAATTAGACTTGACAGTGCTATTGTTTCTTTCTTATTTAATATCCCTCAACCCTGGAGCCCAGCCAGAATCTGTATTCCGTCTCCAAATTTAATTCTTCTTCCTCCTACATATCACTTAGTTGTCAGAAAACAGCAACTTAATGACATTTGTTCCTGTATTTTAGGATCATCTGGGTTATGTCACTTTTCAGCTGACCTGCTTAGCTTGGAGGGAATAAAGCTCCCTGTCTGATGATCTTCGGGGGCTTGTATTGTTGGTGATTTTGCTTTCCAAATACTATGTTGGTCTGTAAATGCCATGCGAAGACAAGGTTTCTATATATTAGTGTCTGCTCAAAGAATGAAGGCAGTTATGAATATGAAAGGAGTGAGAATAAGAATATTATAGAGGATAAACTAGCTGAGTCATAGTTGTTGGTGTGTAAAATGCTGGTTTGGCAAGTCTACAACTCCAGGGGATATAGAAACAAGGGTTATGAAATGGGGGAAAAATATATACCTTTTGTGTCATTTCACTTCAATTCAACAAATACTCTGAGCCCTTGGTAAACTGTAAATACTGTCCGAGGTGCTGAAACAACATAGCTTTTTGTAAGGATTTGTGTGGCCCAACAAAACAGGACTAATAATGTGGATAGCTTTGGGAAAGTCACCTCATTTCCCTGGGCCTCAGTTTCCTCATTTGAGGCTACTCCCTCACCTCTCATATTTGGCGATAATCTTTATGGGAAGGCAATATGTTGTTGGCTGAAAGATCACTTGCTTTAAAATTGGTGATGCATATTTGAGTCCCAGCTCTGCTACTACAGAGAATGCCAAAAAATGTATATACTATTTTTTTTTTTTTTAGTAAGTGTCTCACTCTGTCGCTCAGGCTGGAAAGCAGTGGCATGCTTACAGCCATCGCAGCCTTGAACTTCTGGGCTCACGGAATCCTTCCACCTCAGCCTTCCAAGTAGCTGGAACTACAGGCATGTGCCACTATGCCCAACTAATTTTTTGATTTATTGCAGAGATGAGGTCTCACCAAGTTACCCAGGCTGGTCTCAAACCCCTGGGCCCAGGCAATCCTCTTACCTCCACCTCCCAAAATGCTGGGATTATAGGTTTGAGCCACTGCGCCTGGCCTGTGTATACATCTTAAGAAAGGAAAATAAGCTGTATTAAATTGTAATACTTAATATATACCAGTAACAAAGAATGACTATGTCATGTTTGACTTCTGCAATAAAAATAAGTGCTCAAAGTGGTTACCATCATCTTCTAGAGACTTCTGATCACAGTGAACTAAAATAATACATAGATATCATCTCTTAAGATACTTGTATATTTTTTGGCACCCTTGGTATTTTGTTGGTAAGTCACTCAGCTTTCTGGGTCTCACCTGAGTGGTCAAAGAAATGGATTTTTTTTTGTTGTTGAGTGGGGAGTCTCACTCTGTCGCCCAGACTGGAGTGCAGTGGCCGCTCCTGGTCACCGCAGCCTCGACCTGCTGGGCTCTGGCGATCCTTCCACGGGTGCGCACTACCACACCCGGCTAATGTTTTGATTTATTGTGGAGATGAGGTCTCGCCAAGTTGCCCAGGCGGGTCTCGAACCCACTGGCTCAAGCAATCCACTCACCTCAGCCTCCCAAAGCACAGGATTACAGGCTGAGCCACCGGGCCCTCTGTGTCTTTTCAGTGGTGCATTTAGTCCATTCACATTCAGGTTAATTATTGATATGTGAGAGTTTATCCCTGTCATGAGGTTCTTATAGAGTTTGTTTCTGTTGCTGCTGTTTGTTTGCTTGTTGTCTTTCTTTTGATTTTTGAGTTGATTCATGTGTATTTTCAATCTTTTTTTCTGCATTCTAGGGAAGGACATTGTCATTCTTTTTTTCCTTTCTTCTGTGTTTAATACTTTCTTAAG
>CAUYQG010122095.1:0-20222 GCA_963574415.1 Tarsius wallacei | reverse complement strand
CGAGTAGCCGGAATTACAGGCGCGCGCTACCACGCCCGGCTGATTTTTTTGATTTATTGTAGAGATGCGGTCTCGCCAAGTTGCCCAGGCGGGTCTCGAACCCGCGGGCTCAGGCAATCCACTCACCTCAGCCTCCCAAGGCGCGGGATTACAGGCTGAGCAACCGAGCCCGGCTGAAGATAGAATATTTTTACAGTGAATAAACTGGGCTACCACTTACCTCGGCCAGGTGATCAAGTTCACTGTCAATATTCATATGCCATATTGACAATATATTGATATGATACAATGAAAATGGCACTGTACCTCTGTGGTTCTTCTCCCAATAACTTGTAACACTAGTCTTATCACGCAAAGAACATTAAACAAAGTGCCACATTGGGCCATCCTACAAAAATCTGACTGATCAATATCAGCAAAACGGTCCTCCAAACAGTCAATATCATCAAAAACAAGGAATATCTGACTAACAATTGACAGCCAAGAGAAGCCTAGAGGAACATTACAACTAAATGTAATGTGGAATTCTGGATGGTGAATTAATTAAAAACTAAAAAAATGAAAAATATAAACTTTCATTGACAATAATGTATTGACATTGGTTCATTAGCTATAACAAATGTTTCATACTAATTTAAGATGTCAACAATAGGGGAAGCTGGATATAGGGTGTGTGGAAATTCTCTGTACTCTCTTTTTAATTTTCTCTAACTCTAAAATTGTTTTTAAAAATCTATTTAAAAAAGAGGAAAATTAATAGTGCAAAGCATAGGAAAAGAGAAAGGATATATACAGTAGTAAGGTTCTTATACCATGTATAAGTAACATAAATTGGATATGTCCTGTGTTAAGTTAAAGTTGTATACTATAACACGTAAAGGACCCACTAAAGTAAAAGACATAACAAATCAACCAACCAAGGAGATCAAACGGTATTATTTTTTAAAATGTCAGTTCCAAATAAGGCACAAAGAAATACAGAACAAGTAACATGTGTACAATAGGTCACAAATAGCAAGATGGTAGATTTAAAACAAACTGTATCAAAATAACATTAAATGTAAATGTCTTAACAACTGATTTAAAAGTATTCAATTGCTGGTTGAACAAAAAGTAAGTTCCAACTATATGCTCCTTGCAAGGATGAATTTGAAATATCCAGATAATAGGCTAGTATGTAAAAGTCGGAAAAATATGTGTTATACTGACACTGATTTAAGAAATGCTGGAGTGGTTATATTAATATCAAATAAAGTAACTTCTAGAAGAAAGAAATGTACCAGTGGTAAAGAGGTTCATTTCATAATGACAAAGGGGTCAGTTCCTCAGAAGGATGCATAACAAGGCTAAATGTTTATGGACTTAATAACAGAGCTTCAAAACATATTAAAGTAATAAGTGGAAAGATTTCAGTCAATATTTTGGACTACTTTTTTGGCATTGCTCATTTTCTCCTCTCCTTATGAATTCTGATAATATGAATGTTAAAATTTTTGTTATGGTCCTTTATGTCCTGGAAGCTTTGCTCAACATTTTTTCTATTCTATTTTCCAGTTCATTTTTTTCTTGGTTCCCTCCATTCTGATTTTAAGACCATTCACTGAGCTTTTTACTTTGCTTATTATGTTTTCCAATCCTAAAATTTATTTTTTATTGACCCTTAAAGTATAGATTAAACAGTTACATATATTCTCATCACATTCACACACACTACTGTGAATAATTTTTTAATACAATGTTTCTCACAATGTGATCCTAGACTAACAGAAACAGCATCACTGGGAACATCTTAGACATTCTCTCAAGCCCCATCTGAGACCTATGGAGTCAGAAGCCCTGAGGTTTGATCTTAGTGATCTGTGTTTTAATAAATCCTCTTGTGAATCTGATGTAAGTTTAAGTTTGAGTTCGTTCTTCTGGGAAATTGATACTAATATCCTCTTCCATACATTCTTCTACTTCTCTCAAAACACACACACACGCACACACACACATTCAGAGAGAGAGAGAGGGAGAGAGAGAGAGAGAGAGAGAGAGAGAGAGAGAGAGAGAATGAATCAGTCATGTCATTGTTTCCACTAGCCCTTGAGTAAAGTCCATTTAACTGCTAGCCAGCAGAAACCGTGCTGGAAGCTTCTGATGGAATCAAAAGCTGATTTGACTCACATATAATGAATAATCACAAATAATAAAACTTTTATTCCTTGTGCACCTGCATTATTAGTAACGCTACAATGCTATTAAAAATACTGGGATTTTTTGGAAGGGTTGACTAAAAATCACCACTCTTCCCCTGGCTGTTCCCTGCTCCCAAATCCTCTGTGATGTGAGAAATTATGACAACAGCCTGAGCAGATGGAATACCAAAATCAGCTACCAAGAGACCTAACCCAGGGTGAGAATGAAGTGCTTGTTCACACTCTACTCTCCCATATACAGCCACCCACCCAGTACACAGAGAACACCCCCTCATCTCGACCTCTTCCTCCCATTGGTTATCGTGAGGAAGAAGTAGATAGAAGACTCAATTTTTGTGTTGGAGATTGTTGCTGGGTTAATCCTTCCTGTGTGAACATTATAAAGTGGTGGCTATTGCTCTGTAAGTAGGCAATAGCACTTCATGCCAAAGACAAAGCAAAGGGTATGGCAAAGGCATGGAGTGTATAGGAAATATCTGCCTTATGGAAACCAATGGAGTCTAGAAAGCGACAGTGGTAACTGCTGACATCTGTTGATAGCTTACTCTGAGTAAGCTACTCTTTTTTGTGCTTTATATATTTTTAAAATACTTGTTAAAAATACGTTAGGTGAATTGTTAAATCCATTTTGCAGATGGGGAGACTGATGATAGGAAGTTAGAGATGGTTCCTGCATAGGATTGGAAGTGGAGATACTGGAAAAAACCAATAGCCTTGGCTTTTACAGTGCATAGAATGTGATACATTTCCTTACATAAATTATGGAAACCAAATGAACAAAATAAGAGTTTCTCATTCAGGGTAAGTGCCAGTTTGAAAAATCTACAGAAAATGAAATTGCCAGCTTGATTCATTGTGGAATAAGCTTTGACTTTATTGAGAATATTTTATGAATTTTAAACATTATTCTGCCTTCCTTCTTCATGCAAAAAGTTAATTTATTATTTATAGGTATAAATATTCTCTAGCATTATTTCTGTTGTTAAACTCATAAGGAATTTGTGAAAAGACTGAAAAGCCTTTGAGGTAAGGGTCTCTCAGCCGGGTGCTGTTGCTCATGTCTATAATCCCAGCACTTTGGGAGACTGAGGTGAAAGGATTGCCTGAGCCTGCGGGTTCGAGACCAGTCTGGGCAACTTGGTGAGACCTCATCTCTATGATTAAAGAAAAAAAAAAAATGTAGTCGGGCATGGTGGCAAGTGCCTGTAGTTCCAGCTACTTGGAAGGCAGAAGCGGAAGGATCACCTGAGCCTAGCTGGTCGAGGCTTCGATGGCTGTGAGCGTGCCACTGTACTCCAGCCTGGGTGACAGGATGAGACCTCAACTCAAATAAAAAAGAAAAGAAAGGGTCTCCATATTCACTTTTGTATTCTCAGTATCCAGAATATACTTAATAATGTTTGTCGAAGTGATAAAAAGTATTCTCTAAGAAATTAAGAACTTCTTATGAAGTTCATCTTTATGGGTAACCCCAGAAATAATTGTTTTCCTCCGGTGAGGCTAATCTAGCTGCTATGTACTTAACATTTCAGTTGGAATCAATGCTAGGCCCTTCTGTTATAATTAATTGAATACAATGTCTGAGACCTCTGACTTTCCTAACCTTTAATTCCCTTTATTGCCCTAGTTTTATTGCTTCTAGAACAACTATCTCTATGTGTCTCCCCACTGGGAGTGCTCTCACATAATTTACCTCTCCCTTCCCAGAACTACAAGTGTTGAAAACTGGAAATGATCTTGTCTGGGGCATGTGACTATATGTGGCTCATGAGAAAACAACAGAGCTGGGAATATCCACTCAGGCTATAACTTGAAATCCACTGTGTGCTAAGAAAAACAAGGCTTCTTAATAGGGTAAAGTCTGCACATGCTAACAGAGCCATTATTTCCCCAAATTTCTGACTCTTATCCAAGTAAGCCCCCACTCTGTTCTGATAGATGATGTTGTCATAAGAAATGTGCAACATTACAGTCTGGTACATCTCTAAGTGTCTTTAGGGTATTTTTTGTTTTTCCATCTATCTCTTGGCGTTTTCCTAGAAGTCAGATGGATATAAATACGCAAAGCAGACTCCTTGGGAAATCTCTCCATGACCAGACTTGTGGGAAAGTTTAGGACCAAGTGGTATTAAAGACAAGATAATTCTCCTCAGACTCCCTTTAAGGAAGATCAGCCGCCTAGAATCCCAAAGGAATGGGATTTCTGTCCTCTGAAAGCTGGGTCCCTATCTCTAGTTCTAGAAATGCAGGATCTGCATGTTTTGTGTATGTGTATGTGTTTGTGTGTGTGCATGTTTCTGGTATTTCAGTAAGCACAATCCCTTCAGCACAGAATCTCTCCTCACTGCTGTCTAATAAAATTTTATATATGCACAGCCTAGTGTGTGACTATATAGCTACAGGGGAGGAAAAATATATTTTCCTTCTACCCACCTTAGATGTGTTGGCTGGGACCCTGTAACAAAAGATAGATTAACAAGAGAATAGCTGACGCATTTATTTAATATAAGTTTTATGTGACATGGGAGCCTTGTTCAGGAAATGGAGACCTAAAGAAAGCATTAAACTTGAGTGTTTTTATGCTAGGTTTAATGAAGATAGAAAGCTACAGAGGAATGTGGTACCATAAAGGGTATGTGTAAACTAGGGGAAAACGTAGTGCAGTCTCTTCATTCAGATTCACTGTGTCTTCAGAGAGAAGGGGGATTCTTTCATCTGAGTGGAAGGAGGTTACCTCTCACATGAGAATCTTATTACCTTCTTTGGGGAAGATCAGAAAAACCTCCCTGAACATATGATTTCTCAGATTCTTTCCACCCAAAATGTTCAATATGGCAAGGTGCCATATTTTGGGGTACTGTGTCCCGACCTGCATCATAGCTTATCTCGGAAAGATTCTATGTTATGTTTTTAAAAGTTAAGCTGTGTGGGAACCCAGAAGAAAATTTTACATGAGCTCCATTGGCCACAATGCCAGATCACAGATTTCTTCTTAGGCTAAGTTTAAACATTGCTTGCTCACATTCACTTTTTCTTTCTGTTTTTTGTTTGTTTGTTTGTTTGTTTGTTTTTGAGTTGGAGTCTCACTCTGTTGCCCAGGCTGGAGTGCAGTGGCACACTCACAGCCACCCCAGCGTTGACTTGTTGGGCTCTGGCGATCCTTCAGCCTCAGCCTTCCAAGTAACCAGAGCTACATGCACACGCTACCACACCTGGCTATCTTGATTTATTGTAGAGACGAGGTCTCACCAAGTTGCCCGGGCTGGTCTCGAACCTACGGACTCAGGCAATCCACTTGCCTCAGCCTCCCAAAGTGCTGGGATAACAGGCTGAGCCACCAAGCCTGGCCTCACATTCACTTTTTCTACTACACTATTAGTATTATAATGAATTTTCCTTATCTCAAGTGGGAAAACAGAAATACTGCTTTTTCATAAGAACTTACTCAGGGAAGACTTATTCACAGATGCACACTATAACTTTTCATTCTGATTATGCAAATAATTCCATCTAGTCTCCCACAATGTTTTAAAAAGGTAACCTATCTGCTACCTGTGAAAGCACAAAGCTTACGTGAACTCCAAATTAAAAGAAGAGAGAAACGCTAAAGCTGACTTGGTCTTTTACAGATCTTCTTTAAAAGGCTAGAGGAAGAGAGTGATAGGTAATACAAGAAATCCAGGATTTAGAAACTCTCAGATGACTGCAACTGTTCACTTTATACCACCTCTCTTGGCCTAGCAGTCAATTCTGGGTCTACCAGCAAACTGAATACAAGAGTATAACAGAAATGACCCTTCTCTTTTCTCTCTTGTGGCCAACTTCTCCAAGTATTCTAATTACTTCTGTACTGTAGCATTTTTCTTTTCATTCACACTTCCGCTGCCTCAGCTTACCCCTTACCACTCCTGGGCTGTTTCAGCAGCCTACCTTCTGGTGCTTGCCTTCTACCATTTCTGGGACACATCTGCTCTCATGCAATTGACAATATTTTTCCCCAAACATAATAAAACTGTGTTACTTCTCTGACCATGAAACCTGTTGTCAATGTCTGTTGTGCATCTAAATTTGAAGAGCTTCTGTATCTCCAGAGACAAAGTGGGTGTCCCCAGAGAGTCTGTGGCTCAGTGCCTGGGATGACTTCCTGGAATGTCAGTTCAGCCAAAATTCAGAATCAATATGTACTGCTTGCGTCTCATGTACCAAGCACAGTAAACTTTAATCAACAAATTGTAATCTCATATGTTATTACATTAAAAACCATACCATAAAATTGTAAGATAAAACAGATGACTGCAGAGGAATTTGACATTTTTCATTGAGAGGCTGCAGGCTACACTCTCAGACTCCTTCAAGCACTAGAGTATGGTGGGGGAGTACTTTGGGAAATCATAAAAACCCAAATTCCTTCACTGGGACCTCAATGTCCTTCAAAATAAGACTCTAAATTAGCTATTCTTTGTCATCCAACAGTTTTGTACTGCTTTTCAGATGTCCCAGAATATTTCAAATGTTAATCCTCCATAGACGTTCTTTATATAACTCACATTAATTCTTCAACGTTCAATTAAATATCACTTCTGTGGGGACCTTCTCTGATTCCCTCTGTCTAATTAGGTGCTCCCTGTTTGTCTTACAGAAATATCTTTATCACAATGTTTCTGCAAATGCACGTCAAGAAAATTGCGACGGACCTGGAATGGGGGAGGGGTAGAACACTGACAATCTTTATAGAATATTTGTTTATATTATCTGCGCTTGTCATTGTCTTTGAACTGTACAATTCAAAATAATGCGACCGATTACTTTCAATTATAATATAAACAAATTGGGTCCTTGTGGAATGCATTTGATTATTGCCCTATAGATAGACCAGTTTTGCATGTTTATAATTTTGTTTTAGCATTTCTTATTGCCTATATTTTTGTCATTAAAAAAAACATTACTCTGTACTGGTTGTAACATCTTACTGATTTTGTCATTAATCATAAAATCTTTACATGTGTTTATTTTATATTTTTTGAGAGACACGCTTTTACCTTACCCTTTAGCTTGGATATAACCTTAGTTTTATAATTACTATCTCTTCTACTCAATTGCAATTTCTCTGGGAGTGGGGGGGTGCAAAGGGGTAACACAATCAGTACTCAAAAATGTTAAATACAAAAAGTAAATGTGCTGTTTTGAACTTTTGGATGTGACCTGATATAAAGGAGTGTTAGTAAACTCAGTGATTTCTTGCACTTTTAAAAGTGTAACTGGGGGAAACTTAACAAGATCTCTTCTGAATTTTTTCTTTTTTTTAACTTATTTTGAGAGACTGTTGTAAGTTTGGAACTTCTTACCAGAAAAGTGCCCATATGTTAACACAAACAAAATACAATGCATATTATTTTAGTGATTCCTTGGCAATTTCAAGTCCAGTCAGTCTTCATCCCTACTTTCGTCTTAAAAACTGCTTTAAATGCTTTGCAAGTTCTGTAAAGTAAGCCACCTTTTCAACTCCTCTTCATCAGTTTTATCTCTTCGGCTAAGAAAAACAGTTCAACAAAAACAAAATGCTAAAATCATTGTATTATAGTAGGAATGACAACAAACATTATTCTTTATAACAGAGAAATGTTTAGATATTTATTTTCTCAGCCTGTTTCTTTACTGTCATTTAAGACCAAAAGATTAAATATGATTCAAGTATGTGGATAAACATGGTACATGGCAGACCATAGATATAAAATGACACAAAGAGTTACAACTTTTGGAAAATAATAAAATACCCTGGCTAGAAGGTATTGAAGACATTTTTCTAAAGGCTCATTTTTATATGTAGGAACATATTAAGGTTTCTATGTACACTGTTGTGAGAAACTATATCACCTATTAAAGAAGAAAATAAAAGTCTAGTCTCCCAGCAAATCTGGAACCTAGTCTGTGTTCAGTATTACTATCTCTTCATGATATTCTTGATTATAAAAATGAATATGTAATGTTTAAGGATAGTCTCAACTAATACTATTATAGATTATATTCATTCCTTTCAGTTTCAAAGGAATCCTATACTGTTAATACATTATTGCTTGGTATTGTTAACTAGTATTTCCTTTAATTAAATGCAATAACTGGATATGTATTGAATGTCATTCTGTCTTTGGCATCATTTTCTGTTCTTGTGTTAACCTTGATTGAGTCTGTGGAGCTGACTAGAAACAGTTCAAGGGTATTTGCAATAATTCTGCTTGGGGGAAATCATACCCAGGAAACAAACAGCATTTTAACACATTTTAGAAGTGATACAGTAATATAGTCTATTGACAATGGTTGCTTAAACTTAAACTTACTGTTACAGGTCCCTTTGACAAAATATATAGTTTTAGGGTTTATTAAATTATGTATTTTAGTACAACCTACCTTTGGATTTTGCTGAATTTTCTTAATTAAGTTTGAATCTACCAAATCATTCATTGAGTTCTGATTTAAGTTGCTACGGTCATTTCAATTTCTAAAGTCAATAAACAAATATGGAATTAGGCACTGATGATCCCTCAGTGTTTTCTTTTCTTTTTTATTTGTATGTATGTATGTATGTATGCACCAGAGTCTCATTCTGTTGCTCAGGCTGGAGTGCAATGGCACAATCACAGCTACTGCAGCCTCGGCCTGGTGGGCTCAGGCGATCCTTTCACTTCAGCCTTCTAAGTAGGTAGGACTACAGGATTGTGCCACCATGGCAGGCTAATATTTTAAATTTACTGTAGAGGTGAGTTCTGCCTTATTGTCCAGGCTGGTCTCAAACTCTTGGGCTCAGTCAATGCTTTCATCTCGGTCTTCCAAAATGCTAGGAAACAGGCATGAGCCACCACACCCAGCAGTGTCTTCTTTTTTAAAGTTTTAAAAAAGTTTTGTATATTTAGGGGATACAAGTGCAATTTATCCCATCTCATAGTGGTAGCATCTGGGTTTTTAGTGTACCCATCACCTGAACAGTAAAATTGTACCCAATAGATAATGTTTTAATTCTTACAACCTTCCCATGCTTCCACCTTATGTAGTCATGAAAGTATCCTTTCTTCCTAGGTTGTTTGCTATATATATTATAACTAAAATATTTAAAAAGTCAGCAGCATTTCTGTTAATTTATATGACTGATCAACCTATTAGAAATTTCATTTCTATCCCCCTCTCAACTACCCACACTCCCCCAATGTTGTTGAGTTGGCAAAATCAGTGAGAGTTTTTGGCCATTCTTGGATGAGGGGAAGAAAGGTTTTGCATTTTTTTAATATACCCTGGATACCAGAAATACTCAGTGAGGGATCAGCTGATCTTTCAGACTTGGATCGGGGTCAGTTTTTAATTTTAAAAAAAAGGTCTCATGGCACAAATATTCTGCTGGTCATTCGTTCTTTGTTCTCTTTCTTTCCACCTTCATTATTCCTTTTACTCATCCTCGTGCATTTCTTTTGGATATTGCCTTCTAGGTTAGCCTCATTTCCCAAGCCTTGGTTCTCTATTTTATTAAATGAATATAAAGCCAATGTTGCAGGAACATTTTAGGAATTAAATGACATGGTGTATTTACCAGAGTGTCTGGCATACAGTAAGATGTCAACAACTAGCAGCAACTTTTATGTATATTACTCTCCTAAAATGTCATTTCTCCATCCCTGCATCTAGGTTTCTTGCCCATCTTATTAGCTAAAATAAAAAGACCATTTTCTCTCTGAAGTGCTTCCTAAATCCCCTCCCAATCTGCAGCCCACACCAGATATGCATTCTTTCCTCTACCCTGCAATGCATTCTCAGTTCTTCTCAGGTAGTTTTCATAATGGTTTATTTGTAATGTTCTGATGTTATAAAGTCCTTATGTTTTCCTCTCCCAACATTGGCTCATTTGACTATCATGGGTGTAGGGGTGGAAAGATTTGATATCTTTCCTCACCCACCATAAGGGTCATGGTCAACACCCCATTGCAAAACATAGGTTAGCAAGAGAAAAGCGTAACACATTTATTTAGTCAAAGTTTTATGACACAGAACCTTCAGAAATGAAGACCTAGAGACCCAGGGAAAACTGTATTTTTTTTATGATTAGGCTTGTTGAAGTGTAGACAGCCGTGTAGAAATGTAATCACCAGACGTAAAGGGTATGATCTAATAGTAATATACTGAGAAGGAAAACCCATCAAGGCCTGTCTGTTAAGTTTCATCTTAACCTTTCTTTGTAGCATTCTTTCTCCCAGGTATAAGGAAGGATCCCTTCTTCAATAAGGATTTTACAAGGTGTGTCAGAAAATTTCTTGATGGCAGCTCTTACACAGAAGGGTGGGCAAGATTAGAATAATATTTTTTAAAGTTTTATAGTTGACTTTGGGGAAGAAAGATTCTAGTTTCTATGACCGATCTTGGGGAAGAGGAATTCTCGTTTCTATGGCTAGCTTTTGGGGAGAAAGAGGAGAAGGAGATCGATGGAAAGAAGGTCAGAGAGAAACATTGCTTCTGAGGCTGCTTCTAAGTTCTCCTTTAGTTCAAAATACTCATCATATCAAAGAGCCATACTGTGGGGTGTTTTTTGAGCCCCAACAAGGGCCAGACCCTGCCAGTGTGTCCTGAGTTTTGATGGCCCTCAATACAGTCCTCAGACTTATTAGATAGCTGTTGTTGAATTAAGTCATCTATACTTGAAAGTGTGTGTGCAGTCTTGGTATGAAATATATTAACTTGAATGTTAGAATTTAAAAATTAAGGGATAGTAGAAATAAGAAATTCCATATTTTCCTATTAATTCTTTTTCTTAAATACATATATACTCATAAACAGAAGAGCTATTATTTTTAAAAAAAACTATATAGGGCTTTCTTTCTAATTTTCATAATAATTATGCAATTTTGAGTGTAGTATTCACACTTACTGAGAAAAAAAAATAAGATTTTGAGGAGTTAAGTAAACTTTTCCAGGTTGCTCAATAAGTGAGTGGCAGAGCCAGATCTCAAATGCAGATCCATCTGACCCTAAAACCTGTCCCATTTCCAACACTCATTATATTGTCTCTTGGCTAAATTCCTACATACTTCTGTATAACACATGTAAAGGAAATAGCCTTTGGGCTAAAGGCTCAGTTAAACCTCTAAAAACAAACCAGTCAAGGGAGTGAGTGACAAAATAAAAACAGCAATGTGGTAATGCTTCCCAGGGCTCACAGTGATATCGTGCGGACATGAAGTGATTAAATACCTGGATCCTATAAGAAAGACTGAATTCACTCAAGGAACACAAGACTAATGTCTTGGGCATAGCCTTGGCTGAGGGCCAAGTTGCATTTACTCTAACACAATGGATATATTGATTGAAAACCATCTCTGAGTTGGAAGCACTGAGCTTAGTTACAGCATGTAGGAAGGAGACTGGCTATCTTAGGATATTATTAGTATTGGTAACATTTCAAGCAAGGCAGCTGAGGTTTGAGAATTGCTGTGCAAGTTATTGCAGCTATGTCTATGTCTCTGGCTATAGGCATATTGAATGTATCTACTAAGACAGCTAACATTCTTTTTTAGTAGTGTAGGGACCCCATAGGATATGGCGTGTCTATTCACACAATGAAATCAGCCTGAAATCTTATTTATGGGTTACACATGTATGAAGGAATAATAGAACAATGACATAAAGATGAAGTTATGATTGGTACACTCAAAATGTGTGGAAGATAACCTCTGTCTATGAACTCTATGTGCTCTAGGGGGCGATATAAGGTAGTCTCAACCAATTAAGTATACATAAAAGTCCATCCAAGGCCTGCCCATATGTGACTTCCTAAGCAACTGAGATTGAACTCCTGTGATAGCAACAGTCATCCAGCAGACATTTAGGCTTTCCCTGACACAGCAAATAAAACTCAGACCCAGTTCTGGTGGTCCTAATTCCAGTCTAAGTAACCCCGGTGGCATTTTCTCCTGGGATTACATGAGATGTGAAGAGGTTCTCAAGCAAAAGACAAGCTTATTGGAAACTGCCTCTTCTACTTAACTCAAAATGAAAAGTTTGCATAGTTGGACAAGTAGTATAGTCTGCACCTCTTGACTATATGTCAAGCTGTCCTGAGAATGTGTATCCAAGTAATTCTTTCTAGTGAGCAAACAGAAGTGTGTTTATATAAGGCACTATGCAGGTGAGAATGAGACAAAGCACTTTTATTTCACTTCACAAATATTATTTTTGCCTTGCAATATTTTCTTGCAACACTATTACATACATAATACTACTATAATAACACAATTTAAATTTATATACTTAAAATACCCTGTAAAAACTGAGTTCTACAACTTTTATGTCATTGGTGTTACTCTTTTCTGTGGCTCCACAGGCTCTTATTCTATCTAAATTTCTTCTTAAAAATTATTGGTTAACTCTCTATTGGGTGTGAGAAAAGAGTTTATTTTTTAAATATACTTATTTTTAGAGAGAGAAAAATCTTATTGGATTTCCAATTTTAAGAATGTGATATAGTTCTGCCATTTGAATATCTCTTAAAGGTTACCCGTAAAACCAAGAGAAAGAGAAACATACATATACACAACAGAGACATACATTATTTAAAGATGTTTACAATATAAATAAAATGGATTATTCGCTTTATAGCCAGGAGTCAATCCATTAAAACTCTCTTAGGTGATGCTAAAGGTCACATGGAAAAATATACACATACAAGTGGTACAGAAATTTCTGAATTACATGCTCAGATATTGAAATATATTACAAATTCACAGTAATTAAGCAGTGTGATAGTGTCACATGAGTAGATATACAAAATAATAGAGAAAAACAGAAAGTCTAGAAGTAGACTGAAAGACAGATGGGGATTTACTACTTAGCAAAGATGACGCTATGTATTAGTGGACAGAAGCTGTATTTTTAAATTTATGGTAGCCATTTAGAAAGAAAAAGGAAATTCTTATCTCAATTCTTACACAAAAATAAATTCCACACAGAGAAAATATTTGAACATACAAACATTAGAGGGAATATTTATATGTCAGTATATATATAATATATATGCACACATAGACACATTCACAAGATACATATTACATGTGTATATATATGTATATGTGTGTGTGAGAAGACTTCATAACAGATGGCTTAAAAAAACAGGAGGAATAAGATCAATAAATTTGGTCCTAAATTGAAAAAGAAAGCAAAAATATAACAAAAAAACCACTACATTAAAGAAATGAGAACACAATGAGTAGTTCAGAAAAAGTATCTGCTACATTTTTCCATAAAATGACCCCTTTTATTATAAAAATGCTCTACAAATAAATATTTTAAAAACTAACAACTAAATCAAGAAAAATGAAAAGAAACAGGTAAGGTAGTGGAGAGGTGAGGAGAAGAAATTTACTACTCATTAGCATACAGAAAATGATATGACTATTATATAATTTATAGTACTATAAAAAGTCAGGTGAGGAGAATAGAAAAAAAAAGATGCCAACAGGAAGTCCCAGTATTACACAGGTTACTCAGGGTGTGTATACACACACACACAATGACACAAGGAAATCAATTCCAACGTTGTGTCAAAAATGTTGGAGTCACTCAGGAAATCCATGAGCATGAGACTGGCTAAATATATCACAAATATATATATATATATACTAGAGTATTATACATATAGTTTTAATAAGTTGTTATTACTGATATATTTGGACTTATTTCAGCCAGTTTTCTTTTCCACACTTTTTCTTTTCTCCTCTTCTTCATTTCTCTGTACCTTGCCCCAATATACAAGTATTTCCATACACATGACAGCAGTCATTACAGCTTCTCCTTCTTCCATTTTGATTGTTATTTTTGTAAACTCAGTTGTGATATAAATTAGACTGTCTTTTGGCCAGTTCTGGGAACATTAAGTCTCATTTGTAGCACATTCTCATTTGACCTCTTGTTTTCTTGTGTGATTGTGAATTGATGTTGTGAACTAACCATCTCCAAGAGTTGATTTCGTGCCTCAGATTATGACTGTGTTCTGTAGTTTGACTTTTGATTCTGACTCTGCCAGGGCCTCTGGGTTTCACTTGTCTCAGATAGATTTTATGTTAATGTTTGGCCTTGGAGCTCCAGTACCACACAGGTTGACTATGTTTGAACCACTCAATCCCACATGGAGCTGGCTAGGTTTCAATTTCATGCTGGTGTCTCTTTGTTTTGTCATTCATGGTCTCAGGTGGATAGCAAGATTCCTTTGCTGTTGTCTTGGGCTGATGTGTGGATTATATTATATCTAGTTCCCTTTAAATAAAACCAAAGAAATCTTTTGAGGCCCACTTCTGTGCAGAATTCCCTGTATCAGTTCTCTTTCCAAGATTGGTCTGTCAGTCCTAATAAAACTCTAACCCCAGGCCATAAAATATATATCCTTCCAATATCATTCTAGATTATATCAGAAACATGCGCACGCACGCGCGCGCACACACACACACACACACACACACACGCACACACACAGAAACGTGCACACTTTGGATATTAGTCCTTTGTTTCTTATTTTTCAAGTTTCAATATGCTGATATTTTGCAAAAAGTTTTTTTAATATACCAATTGCACCAGCATTTTCTCTCAACTTGAGTCCAAATTCTTCTATTGGTTGCATATGTTGTCTCTGTGATGATGGCACATTTTCTTCTATGCCTAATTTTTTTTGTTGCTAATACAAGTCCACCTTTTGTAAAGTTACTTATTACAGGACTCCCATGAACTCTATGTTGCTAAAGCAGTCCTCTATACTTTTTTCACTTACCTCTTCTGGGGCCTTAAGATCCAAACCAGTTATATTACTCTCTATTTTAGGTTCCCAAACCATGGCTATAGTATAAATTCACATCTCACTCCTGCATGAGATATTGACTTGAGTTTTTAATTTCTCTGCTCTCTGTGGTCCTTGAAAATATCAAGTTCTTTAGACAGGAAACAGAACTTTCCAGCTCCAGTATCATGGAAGGTGTGCTCCCTGGAGCCTGCCAGCTTTATTTAGGGCACTCTATGATTGATCCTATTCCATTTCACATAACTCTGAGACTTCTTCTGTTCCAGTTTAAGCCCTAAAAGTCTGCTCCTTCAAGGGCTCTCTCCAGATCCAATTCTTCTCTTCAGCTATAGCTTTAGGTTTGCATTCACTCTTTATTCCTGTGTTAAAGAGATTTTTCTTTCCTTCTGTTGAAATTGACTATGTATTTAAAATTACTTTCTCCTTATCTTTTATCTAACATTTCTGTGTGTTTGGAGAGGATGCTCAGCTATATGACTACTTCTTTCCACAGTGCCTGGAAATAAGTGAGATGAAGATCCTCTCAGATCTAAAAGTAATAACCCCCAATCCTCCTTAAGAAAGAAGCTTGGGCCAGGTGCAGTGGCTCATGCCTGTAATTCCAGCACCATGGGAGGCTGAGGAGTGATGATCGCTTGAGTCAGGAGTTCAAGACCAGCCTGGGCAATATAGCAATACCTTGTCTCTTTATTAAAAAAAACAAGTATATATATGTATGTTTTTTTTGCATACCTACATATTAATAAGATATATCACAATTGATAAATATATGTGTATATATATATGCATTTTTTAAAAAAAGTTTCAATGTGTGTTTAGAAAATCAAATTTTTAATTATGAAAGCCAGTATACATACATATATACATACATACATACATACATAAGGTATATCAAATTGGTAAGATATATTTGTGTGTATATATATATATATATATGCATATTTTTTACAAAAAGAAGTTTGAGTATGGTTTTATGAAATCAAACTTTTAATCATGAAAGTCAGACAAAAAATGAAGAGAAAGGAACCAAGGAATAAATAACTTATAAACTGGGGTAGCCCATGGGTGCTTGGCTAGATACAATAGAAAACTTGTACTTTGCATCATTTTGAATATTGACTGGGAAAATGTATTTAGCACCTACTGTGTGCCAGGCCCTATGTTAATACCACGAGGCTCACAGTATTTAAGTATTTTGTTAACTGTCATATACCTGATAAATATCTGTGCTGAGATTCAATACCAGGTATATTTACAGTACACTTTCTTCATTTTTATTGTTTCTTCTCAAGCCTGAGAGCCTCAGATAGATTCTGGGAATCCAGCAGCATATAAGTTATGAATACCAACTACAATAATAACTCACAACTAAAATCTGTTTTCATTAAATATGTCTTTTTATAAGTCACTGTTCTGTAACGGGGGTCTGAGAAGCCCTGATAGGAGAAGAAAAATGTTCTAAAATATCGTCAAGGTGGGAGAGAATTTTATTTTTCCTTGAAATGAGCCTGTGCTTTATTCAGGTTTTAGAAAAATCCCTCTATCTCTCATACGTGTCCCTTTCGGATGAAGTCAGTGTGACAAGCGAGCTTTTATGGGCCTTTTGTTTTATTTTCCTTTAGAATTTTTTAAAATTCCCAATTTCATTGCTACCGTGGGTTGAAAATGGATTTTCTCACAATTCTTTGCATGTGGGTAGGGAGATCAGTGCCTCCAGTGACTGGCTTATTTACAAGAACTCTCAGGAAAATCCCGAGCTAAAAGGGAAGCCATCCAGCTTCAGTGTGGGAACCAGGGAGGAGTAGACAGACAGAGCCTTTCCTGCCTGGGCTGTTTCCTCCCAGTCGGATGTTCTTGCCTTGCAAAGTTTAACCATCGCATGGCCCTCCCTTACCCCCTAAAATCTAGCACATAAATTTTTTGTGGTCCATAGACAGGGCCAAGTTTGTCAATACTTAAGTATTTAATCTTATCTTTGCATCTAAACTAAAATTTTCTCTTTGCAGACTTTTCTTTCTGTGTCTGGTTTTCTTTTCATGTTGTTGCCATAATTGCAATCACTTGTCCTCCCCCCACCCCACCCCCTTTTCACTATAAAAATATTGATAAGATTGGGTGAGGGGTTTAAAAGGAAATAATTAAGATAATTGAGGGTGTAGATATATTTATGGGAGGAAACTGAAACTAGAGGGAGTCCTGTCATTTAATACTCCCCAAAACTCTCTACTCTGGGGAAATTAAAGAAATTTTCAAGAAATTTGTTGTACTTTTTAGACAAAATAAATGTGTATAATTTTCAGCAATGCTTCTAACTTATGCTTGTGACCCTTGTTTTTCTTGCTCCATTAGTTAGCTTTTAAAAACACAAGCTTTTCTGATATATGCAAGAAATGGGACACTTACACATACCAGTGAGTTTATGATAATGAACATTTCTGTGGACTGTGCCAGAAATGAAGAGTACGCACAGATTTGAAGAACTACTGCTCTACAATTTAGTCTGTGCACCAACTGTGAATTCTGCAGCTTCTCTAACTCTTTTGGAATGAATAAAGAATCCATGATATAGACCCATCCAAAAGACTCTGCCACGTAAGACCTATCTAAATATTATTCTATCTAATTACCATAAAGATTATGTCATGTAGACTCTCATCTGTCGTGTAGAGCCTTACGTAAGAAGAGAAAATTGAAACTTTTAGATATTTGCCCTAGATTACTAAGTAGTAAAACTGAAATACAAACTCAGGTCTTCCAACTTTAAATTCAACCTCAGCTTTTCACTGCAAAGGCAAAGAAGAATGGCGATTTACTCTTTCTAAAAATGAAGGATGCTGAATCCAGTTGTGTAGTATGTACACGGTACAAAAGCCCCAAGCTAAGGAGATGAGTCCAGTTGAAGTGCACTGCATACTCTCCTTTGTAGCTACCTGAGAAAAATGTGACTATTTCTTCTCAAAATAGGCCTGCATGAACCCAGAGACTGCTTTTTCCCAAAATGGAGTGCACTTTTTCTCAACAAAGGGACTGTATTGACTAACAAAATCCCTGGTATCTACAGAGAAGCTCAGTCTGAGCGGGAACTTTGAGGCCAGGTGTGGCAATATCAGTCAATGATGAAATAATCCTACAGACTGGACACAATGGAACAAATTCAGTGTACTTTTAAATGTTATTTTAAGTACAGGTATTTCCTAGTATCTCAAGGCTAGGCTGTTTCTAGACAAAAGCTCCCAAATAATGGCGCTCCCACTGTCCCATTTGGCCTTTCTGTTTTTTTTTTTTTCCCCAGTTTCACTAGCCTCCATGAGGCTGCCTGGCCAATGGAGATTTCCTACTGGCTATAAATACTCAGTCTGGACTTTTCCAATCCCTTCCTGGGAAGCCAAGATCTGTATTGTCCTATATACTAAGAGCTAGTCTCCCAAATTACTACTTATCTAACAAATAAATCCATGTTAAAGAGATGATAGATAAAGATCCTGTAGGTTGTTATCACTTCCCATGGCCGAATCATTTTGGACAGTGTTGATTTTGAAAGCAACCTCTTAAGAGTTAGGGCTTAACCTAAGAAAAACAGTCTGATGCTGGAAATACAGGCATTGCTACATGTGGGTGTGAGAGGCAGCCTGTAAATTTCTTCCAATGATCTCTGCCTCCTTGTAATTACTCTTTTGTGCCATCCCCTCCCCTTTAGCATGGACTGAACCTAGTGACTTGCTTCTAACAAATAGAACATAACAGAAATGATGGAATGTCCTTGATTTACTTGTTTGTTTGTTTGTTTAGAGACAGAGTCTCGTTCTGTTACACAGGCTGGTGTGCAGTGGCACAATCATAACTCTTTGGAACCTTAAGCTCCTAGGTTCCAGTGATCCTCCCACCTCAGCCTCTTGAGTAGCTGGAAATACAGGTGCATTCTACCCACCTAATTTTTTTTGTTATTGTTTTGTGGAGATGGGATCTTGCTGTGATACTCAGACTGGTCTCAAACTCCTGCCCTTAAGCAATCCTCCTGCCTCAGCCTCCCAAAGCTCTGGTATTATTGTGCAAGCAACCTGGGCCAGGCTGTCACTTCTGAGATCTCAGGCCTGGTAGAGAGGACCACCTGTCAACCAACTGAGGAGAAACTGAAATCCTCAATCCAACAATCTGGAAGGAACTAAATCTATCTGAAAATATCATGAGTGACTCTTGAAATCAATCACACAATTGGCAAAGGACCAATTACAGCTATGTGAGAGGCCCTGAGACAGCAGGTTCAGCTAAGCCAAGGCCAGATTTCCAACATAAGAAATTGTGAGATAATAAGAAAGTGTCACCACTAAGTTTTAGGGTAACTTGTACTGCAGCAATAGATAACCAATGAAGTGAGTGAATAGATATTATTTAGAGCCAGGGAGATTTTCTGACATCCTATCATTTAGAAAGGTGCTACCTAGGAAGTGTAGCCAAGTTCTCAGTTCAAATGAGGAAATTTCAGACAGTTTTTCTGAGGCATATTTGAGATTGGAATTTAATTAGGATATATTCTCAGTAATGTAATCAAGACTAGAAGAAATATGAAGACCCTTACCTTAGAACTGCATGTGAATGTTCAGATTATTGCTCATAGAAGGAGGATAAATTTGTGTATGGGGGAGGAAGGAATAAGAAACTAATCGTGTGTTCAAGGAAAAAATCACTTGGCCTTTAGACACTTCAGTTTTTCTGTCTACAAAATGGTAACAATCAGACTAAAATATTTCTTTTTTTTATTCAATATTTTTTATTACGATATTGTGGGGTAGTTAAGGGTTAGGTGTACAAATATGCCTCGTTCAGGCACCCTTGTTGATAGGAAGTGTCTCCCCGTTCCCAGCCAGATATTTACTACCATTAATCACATCACCCTCCCCCTCCTCCCCCATAGTTTCCCACCACTGTCAGTCATTTTCTTGCAGTAATACGTTGGATGATCAAGCTCTACTGTAAGAGTGAGAACATGTGATACTCAGTTTTTTGTTTCTGTGAGAGGTCACTCAGTATTATAGACTCTAGTTCCATCCAGGTTGCTGCAAAATTCATGATTTTGTTCTTTTTTATGGCTGCATAGTATTCCATTGTATATATGTACCACATTTTTTTAATCCAGTCCTCTTTTGATGGACAGCATGGTTGCTTCCAGGTTCTTGCTATTGTGAACAATGCTGCGATAAACATAC